>PVIA01008433.1:0-71653 GCA_004024845.1 Tonatia bakeri | reverse complement strand
ACCCCATTTCCTATACTATTCTTAACCTCCCCCTGTCTATTTTGTACCTACCAATTTGTGCTCCTTAATCCCTGTGCATTTCCTGCCATTCTCCTCCCCACTGATAACCCTCTGTGTGATCTCCATTTCTGTTTATTTGGAAGAATTTTTGCTCATATTGCTAGAAGTGGGTTTCTCAAATTAGTTTTTAAAATTCATGATTTAGTTTATAAATTTAAAATATAGTAGGTTAAATTTCAATCATAGTAATATGTGTGCATGGTGGGAATATGTAAACATTCTGAAATACATAAGGTAAAAAGTTACTGGGAAAAGTACCTAGAAGTCACCATGGAGTTAATGGTTTCTACTGTGTCTTCCAGGAGTTTTTTAAGAGTATATGAGTATGACTGTCACTTAAAGCAAAATTTTCTCTTCATACTGTTTTGCAACTTGCTTTTTATATATTTTGGTTTATTTACAACATTTTATAATGTTTCCCATATTACATGTAAAGTTCTACAGCAGGCTTAACTAGTCATTTTCCTAATGTTGGACATAGCTCTTTCTAGTTTTATTTGTTTATTTTATTTTAAAAAAGATTTCATTTATTTTCTAGGGAGAGGGCAGGGAAGGGGGAAAGAAAGGGAGAGAAACATTAATGTGAGAGAAAAACATTGATTGGTTGCCTCTCATATGTGCCCCAACCAGGCACTGAACTGGCAACCCAGGCATGTGCCCTGACTGGCAGAGGAACCAGTGATCTTACACTCTGTGGGAGAATGTTCAACCAGCTGAGCCACACTGGACAAGGGCTCTTGCTAGTTTTATAAAGTTACAGTGCTAAAAGTGGGCATTTTTTAAAAATGCTTTGGTGGGGGGAGAGAAATCGATGTGAGGGAGAACCGTTGATTGGTTGCCTTCCTATATACACTGGGACTGGGGATCGAATGTGCCTACACTGGGGATTGAACCCACAACCCAGCCATGTTCCCTGATGGGGAATTGAACCCATGAACTTTTGGTTATGGGACAGTGCTCCAACTAACTGAGCCATACTGGCCAGGGCTAAAAAGTTTTTAATTATATCTTTGTATTTGTGTGATTATATCTGTGGAATAAACTACCAGAAAAGTAGTGTTCAGTATTTTTATACTTTCAGATTTGTCCCAATTTCTAAATGAATTGCAGTCGTTATAATCAAACTAATACTGTAGGAGAATACTGATTTTCATTCTGGCCTATGCCTGATTTTTTTTTTTTGACAGCTTTATCGAGGTGTGATTGACATATTGAACTGTACAATATGATAAATTTGTCATACCTGTACACTGGTGAAACTGTCACCACAGTCAAGATAGTGAACATGTGTATCATCTCCAGTCTTTCCTCCTGCCAGTTGTAATCTCATTCGCACGTGTTCTCGTTCTGCCAAGACTAAGTGGAGGGAGGTGGCATACTGTTTTAATTTCTTTAATGTGACTGAATTTTCACTAAAAAGTACATACAGGTTATCTTTTTTCCCCCCCTCTGGGAACCTTTTACATATGTCCTTCAACCATTTTCCTTTTGAGTTCATCTTTTTCTCACATTATAACTCATATTTGTAAGTAAAGGCAACTACATTTGTCATTTTTTTAGGTTAATTACTGATTTTTTGCCTAAAATAAAATTTTGATCAATATATAGCTGAAGTAGGGGCTTAATTCCCCCCGGCTCCTCCACCCCCAAATGGCTATCATTTGTGCCAGTACTACTTCTTAAATAATCTGTTATTTTTTTTCTGTTGATTTGAAATGGGCTGTTGATGATATACTAAACTTTCCTATGTATTTGTGGCTATTTCTGTTTGTGTTTATTTGACTGTTCTTGGGCAAGTTTTTAAAATTCTTGTTTCATAAGTGAAGCTTTTTCATTAGTTGCCTTAATGGACTTTTGGATAGTATTTGACATTCCTGGCTTGTCATTTCCATTTTATGTTTAGTATGTGAATGATGTTTTTAAGTATGATGTCTTTTCTGGAAATAAAAAAGAATAAATATAACATTTTATCATTTTAGTATTTTCATTGTTGAGTGACTTAAGGTGATGCATCTAAGAGTTATTTTATCATCCTGTTATGTTTAACTTTAACATCCAAGCCAAACTTTCCTAAGGGATAACAGATTTTGAAGTAGGTTTTCTGTTTCTGGAAAATTTAACAGATAACAGACACCACTTATTAGGACTACCTCATGGTAGTGGGACTGGACATACTTGATGAGGTTAGGATAGATATAGGGCCACAGGGAGAAGTTATAGAGAGGTAAGATTTTAGATCAAAACTAGAATGTTCTTATGGAAGGTGTACATTCCTGGATTTCAGGCATAGGCTCACTGACCATCAGGTCCAATCCTTGGATGGCTAGTAGGAGTAGTTGGCCCTTTGCAACCTAGTATTCTTATGAAAAGTAAAGGTAGGTCAAGATTATAAATTTTAGGGGAAGAAACTCATCTGTATATGCTATAGCTGTTTTACAGTTACTGCATTATTGGTGTGAGTTTCATGTTCTGATGTTAATTTTTGAATAATTTATATGATTTATATTATCATTGGAAACTTATTTTATGTATTGATTTGAAATACTGGGCATTTAAAATGTCTTCAGTTTTTGGTTTTAAAACTTCTAATTTTGGCCCTAGCTGGTGTAGCTCAGTGGATTGAGCGTGGGCTGTGAACCAAACCATCGCAGGTTCGATTCCCAGTCAGGGCACATGCCTGGGCTGCAGGCCATGGTTCCCAGCAACCGCACATTGATGTTTCTCTCTCTCTCCCTCTCCCTTCCCTCTCTAAAAAAAAAGTAAATAAATAAAATCTTTAAAAAAAAAAAAAACTTCTAATTTTGGACTTCTGGTCAAGATGGCAATGTAGGTAGACATGGCTTGCCTCCTTGCACAACCACATCAAAATTACAACTAAACTATAAAACAACCGTCATTCAGGACCATCAGAAATTGAACTGAATGGAAGTCTGACAACTGTGGAATTAAAGAAGAAACTACAACTAGACTGGTGGGAAGGGCAGATACGCAGAATGGGCTAGTTTCACATCCATGGGTAGCAGATAAAAATTGGGAGGGCTATCTTAGGAGCAAAGGGTCCCGGTCCTAAACTAGGTCTCCCAGCTAAGGGTTCCAGTGCTGGGAACAGAAGTCTCCATAACTTCTGGCTGTAAAAAACAGTGGGGATTGAGGCTGGGGAAGACAGAAACTGCTGGACTCCCTGACAGTTCCTCTTAAAGGGCCCACGCACACACTTGAACTCACTCCCTCTGAGCGCCAGTGCAGGGGCAGCACATTGAAAGGCATTAGAAACATGGGGAGGAAGTGAACTGTCCGGCATCAGGGTGAGAGCTGGGGTGCAGATTTCTCCCAGACAGAAGTACTGGCAGAGGCCACTGTTTCTTTTCTGAGCCCTCCACCAACAGAGCCACAGAGCCAGCAGGGGTTGCTATTTATGAGTCTCCATCAACCTGGCTCACACTGCCCCATCCTGGTGATTCTCTGAGGCCCCACACCACCCAAGGTTCAGGCCCACCCAAGCTGTTTTGAGTGACTTTTCCATACAAATGCCTTGTATGGGCAGATGCTTTAGATTTTCCTGAATTCTCTTTAAACAAGCAGATCTGGCTTCAGTGAGCCCCAACCTCTTGCTCAGTTGCCCCCAGACCTGGCACTAGGAGTAGTCAGTATTGGTTCACTGCTTGGCCTTGCCTGGGTACCTCCAAGCCCAGCTCAAGTAGCAGCTGTTCTCAGGTTGCCTTGTAGCTTATGCTGTATGGTCCCAGAGAGAACGCAGGTGGTGGCTGATCTTGGATGTGCCAACAGCAGTCAAGGTTCAACTACAGTAGGAGGGTGTACATAGCTTACACAGTGGCTTCACCTCAAGCACTCATATTGGGTAATAGCAGAGGTTATGCCACTGGACCCTACAAGACACCTACTACATTAGGCCACTCTACCAGGCATGGGAGATGTAGCAGCTCTATCTAATACATAGAAAAGAACAGAGAGAGGCTGCCAAAATGAGGAAACCAAGAGATAAGCCCTCAATGAAAGAACAGAACTACAGAAAAAGTAGTAAGTGGAGACAAGCAAACTACTAGAGGCAGAGTTCAAAACACTGGTTATAAGGATGCTCAAGGAACTTAGTGAAACCCTTAACAGCATACAAAAAATCCAGTCAGACACAAAGGATACACTAATTAAAGATTAATTTATAGGGAATCAACAATAGAGTGGATAAAGTCAAGAATCAAAACAGCAATTTGGAATATAGGGAAGCAAAAAAACAACTATTCAGAATAGGAAAAAGAAAAGAATAAAAAAAATAATAAGGATTGGATAGTGCACGGAGTCTCTGGGACAACATTTGCAGCATGGGGGTGCTGGAGGGAGAAGAGAGCAAGAAATTGGAACCCTATTCAAATGATAATGACAGAAAACTTTCATCACTTGGAAGAAATAGACATACAAGTCCAGAAAGTGTTGGGAATCCCGAACAAGGTGAACTCAGACCCAAAGCAAGACACATAATTAAAATGCAAAAGGTTAAAGACAGGGAGAATCTTAAAAGCAGCAAGAAAAAAGCAGTTAACCTACGTCATTGCTCCTCTGTCAGCTGACTTCTCAAAAGAAACTTTGCAGGCTAGAAGAAACTGGCAGGAAGTATTCAGTGTGATAAAAGCAAGTACCTACAACTTAGATTACTCTATCTAGTTACTCTATCTAGCAAATCTATCATTTAAAATTGAAGGGCAGATAAAGAGCTTCCCAGATAAGACAGAACTAAAGGAGTTCAGCACAAACAGACCAGCAGTATATGACATGTTAAAAGGGTTTTTAAGAACTTCAAAAGTATGAACAATAAAATGGCAATAAATACATATCTATCAACAATTGAATCTAAAAAACAAAATAAGCAGAACAGAAACCGAATGAGAGATACAGGGAACATTTTGATGGTTGCCAGATCAGAGGGGAGTTGCAGGGGTGGGTAAACAGGTGAAGGTATTGAGGAGTACAACTTACTAGTTACAGAATAGTTATGGGGATGTAAAGTACAGCGTAAGACATATAGTAGCCAAAGAACATGTATGCATGACTCATGGACATGAACAATGGTGTGGGGATTGCCTGAGGGAATGGGGGGCTTGATGGAGGGGGCAAAAGGGACAAAATTGGGACAATTGTAATAGCATAATCAAAATATAATTAATAATTTAAAAAAAAATTTAATTTGTCTAATTATAAGTTGGTTTCCTTACAAAATAAGTTTTTAACTAGATTATCTCATGTGGAGGTGTTTTTCTTAATTAAATTTATTGGGGTGACATTGGTTAATAAGACTGCTGTGGAGGTGTTTTTAAATGAGTAATGTCTTTTCCTGAGAAAAAGGACTAGTTTGGGCTTGATGGATGAGTAAACAAAAGTGTGAAAGATACTGGTGTAACTTTCAGCAGCTGCCTTTCAGTTTCTTAGAGAACCTGTTCAAACTGATTTATCTATTGAATTTAAGGATAAATAAATTTGATTAAAAAATAAAGTGTGTTGTGATCTAATACCTAATGGGGAAATTAAATTTCTTTAGTCATTCTGGCATTAGTTGGATTGTTTCAGATTTTGATAATAGTAGTAGTACTTCAGAATGGCTGTTGCTGAAATATCTTAAGGAGTGTGGTAATAAGCTGTGAGTCATAGAAATAACTATGTGTTGCAGTTTAAAAGGCGCAATTGCACCATGGTTCCGAGATTTCAGTGTAACCTCTAAAGTTAATTTTAGGAAAGCTGTTGTAAATGGAGTTACCATGTCGGCACCTCAATGTTTGATTTATTAGATCATCTTGTCTTTTGATTACTTTGAATCTTTTCCCTCTCATTTTAAAAGATAATTTTATAATTGTATTGTAGATTCAGGGGCCATTATACTTTTGGTGTAGTGACTGACTAGAGAATGGTAATTTAGATGAGTATTTATATTTTGATGGTTATTTAAAGAAATTGATTAATGCTTTGTCTGATTTTCTCATCAGTGTCTTTTTCTTATTGACTTAGAGTCAAATTTTTAACAATTCTTGTTGCAGATGTAATATGCTTGTAAACTTTTAAGCATATGTAACTGTACAAAATAAGAAGAGTCTACTTAGTGTTTTCTTCAAGTACTTTATATATTTTTTTATGTTTAAAACTTTAATCTCTGTGGGTGAAAATCTATTTGGATCCATTTTAGATTTTGAGTACCATTATTGTCTGTTCTTTTATCTTTATTACACTTTAGTACTTCCCAATAATGGTTAGACTGTCTCCTGTCTCAGAATTCTCTGAATGTGTGTAGAGAGAATAAGGACTTCAGAATTTTAGGAGAAGGAGGACTAGCTATAGGGATGGTACCTGAGCTGGAAGATCAGGACCACATTGAGGCTTAGGTTAGATTTTTTTTTGTGGAACACTACTAAGCATCTTGTATTTTCATTTTAAAATTTTAAATTTAAATGAAGATTCAAAATGAACACAATTTGTAAAGAATAAAATTAACAATATAATAATTACAATGTGTTTTATATGACCTCCAACATCACTTTTTTCACCCTACTCAGAACTAATACTTGGTGTCACATTCCACTGAGAAAATAGCATTAGGAACAGAATTTTTACAAACTTTACACCATATCTACCTCCTTACCTGGGCATCTGCTTTCTTCCTTCCATATGATTCTGTAGATATCTACCTCTATCTAGGGCTAGTCTCTCCTTGTACAACTAATTCTGTTCCTCTTGCCATTTGGAAACATTGCTCCTCATGCTCCTGCTTCATCATTCTTCCCCTTTCTGCTGGACGTGCTTGTCAGCATATGAACATATTGTAGTTTCTCCCATCTTTAAAAGCCAAACTCTCACCTCATATTTCCTTCTAGCTTCCACTTAATTTCTCTCATTTCTTTACAGGAAGTCTTCCTCCAAAATGTTGTGCATATCTTCTGAATTAATTTCAATCAGGATTTGATCATCATTTGATCATCGACATGGTGACTTAGGTCAGGGTCACCAGTAATGTCTACTTTGCTAAATTCAACAGTCAGTGCCTACTTTTAATGGTACTTTATTTATTAACACCATGTGACGTAGTTGATCAATCTCTCCTTGATACACTTTATTCATTTAGCAACCATGGCAACATGCTTCTTATTTTCTTTCTCCCTCTCCTCCTCAATCTCATTTGTAAGTTGGTCTTTATCTTCCTGTTGTTGAATTGCTCAGGGCCTCAGTCTTGAGACCTGGGCTGTATTTATACCCGTTCTGTTGATGATTGCATCCATGCTTAAGGCTTTAACTAGAATTCATGTTCTGAATGCTTCTAAATTTATATCTCTAGCCTGCATGACTCACCTGCCCATGCATTCTTTTGTTTAGCTGTTTACTGGACATCTTCACTTGTCTAAAACCTAATTCCATGTCCTTTCCACATTTCCTCCATCTCAGTAAAGGACAATTTTATTGTTTTTGGCTTAATCTAAAAGCTTTAGGTTCAGTTGTTGATAGTTGTAAGTTTGTCTTTGTCTTTGCTTATTCTTTCACATCCCACAAATCATCCTGTCTCTACCTTCCTAATGTATCCAGAATTTGAGTACTTATTACTACCTGCCTTGTAACCAACTTGCTTTAATCATCTCTTGCCTAGATTATTTTAGTTGTCTTTTAACATTTTTCTCTGCTTTTACCTTCTCATCTTAGAAGAAAAGATGTGCATTTGCTTTTGCTATATGCACTACAGGGACCACCAGCTTGGAACCAGTGAAGTTTTTTGGCGTAGTATATCCAAGACATGCAAATAGTTTAGACCTTAAAGCCATAAAAAGAAGAAATCTGTGGAGCCAAGGTAGAATGTGCAGTAAAAGCCAGCACTCCTTTGAATTCATTTTAGTGCTTCATCAATCTTAAATTTATTTTGGTTCAGGATATGTCCACTTTGAACAGACTGTGTAACCTGCGGATGGTGATTTTTTAAAAAGTATATTTTATTGATTATGCTATTTTAGTTGTCCCATTTTTTTCTCCCCTTTATTCCCCTCCACCCTGCATGCCACCCTCCCGTCCCTTAGTTCATGTCCATGGGTGGTACATATAAGGTCTTTGACTTCTTCATTTTCTATACTATATTTAACCTCTTCCTGTCTATTTTGTGTCTACCATTTATGCTTCTTATTCCCTGTACCTTTTTCCCCTATTCTCCCCCTCCCTACTGATAACCCTCCACGTGATCTCCATTTCTATTATTCTGTTCCTGTTCTAGTTGTTTGCTTAGGTGGTTTTTTTTTTTTTTAGGTTCAGTTGTTGATAGTTGTAAGTTTGTTGTCATTTTACTGTTCATGGTTTTGATCTTTTTCTTAGATAAGTCCCTTTAATATTTCATACAATAAGGGCTTGGTGATGACAAACTCCTTTAACTTGACCTTGTCTGGGAAGCATTTTTATCTGCCCTTCCATTCTAAATGATAGCTTTGTTGGGTAGAGTAATCTTGGATGCAAGTCCTTGCCTTTCATGACTTTGAATACTTCTTTCCAGCCTCTTCTTGTTTGTAAGGTTTCTTTTGAGAAATCAGGTGATAGTCTTATGGGACTCCTTTGTAGGTAACTCTCTCCTTTTCTCTTGCTGCTTTTAAGATTCTCTCCTTATCTTTAGTCATGGGTAATTTAATTATGATGTGCCCTGGTTTGTTTCGTCTTGGATCCAACAGCTTTTGGCCCCTCTGAGTGTCCTGGACTTTCATGTTTAGTTCCTTCACCAGATTGGGGAAGTTTCCCTTCATTATTTTTTTAAATATTGTTTTCAATTTCTTGCTTTTCTTCTTCTCCTTCTGGGACCCCTATGATTTGGATGTTGGAGCATTTAAAATTGTCCCAGAGGTTCCTTAGCCTCTCTGCATTATTTTTGAAATCTCGTTTCTTCATTATGTTTCACTTGGATGTTTATTTCTTCGTTTTGTTCCAAATTGTTGATTGGAGTCCTGGTTTCTATCCCTTCACTGTTGGTTCCCTGTATATTTCCCTTTATTTCACTTTGTATAGCCTTCATTTCTTCCCTTTTTTAGTGACCATACTTAAACGTTTCTGTGAGCATCCTGATTTACCAGTGTTTTGAACTCTGCATTTGATAGGTTGTCTTTTCTCCTTGCTTAGTCCTTTTTCTGGAGTTTTGGTCTATTCATCATTTCGGCCATATTTCTTTGTCTCTGAGTTGCTATAATGTTGTAAGGGGTGGAGCCTTAGGTATTTTGCCAGGGCAGGGCAAGGCAACCCATGTCACTGTGTTGTGGCACTGTTTATGGGGGAGGGGTCAGAGAGGGAACAGTGCCACATTCGTGGCTCTTGCCCCACTTCCCTCACTTCCTACAAGCAGATTGTGCCCTTTCAGGTGCTGATTCCCAGGTGGGCAGGCTTGTGTACTTTCTAGGATCCCATGGGCCTCTCAAAGGATCATGGGCAGTCTCCTGTGAGACTGGGAGTTTCTCTTGCTGCCACAACCCCCACAGAAATTTACAGCCAGAGGTTTTTGAGACTTTCTTTTCCTGCACTGGAACCCTGGTTTGTGTGGTTTGTCTTGCTCTCCTGTTGTTCCTCCTGGTTTATCTGCACCTGAATGTCAGATATTCTGGTCCGACAGCTACTGCCTGGCCCACCCAGGTCTGCCAACCTAGTGTGTCTTATCCACCCTGGCTTCCTGTTTGTGCCCCTTCTTCTGGTCTGGATACATGTTTCTTCTTTAACCTCTTGGACTGTATCCAGTTTGATTTTCTGGCTGTTCTGGTTGTTTTTTGTTTTTAAGTTGGTTGTTATCTTTCTTTTGGTTGTGCAAGGAAGTAAAGTGTATCTACCCATGACTCCATCTTAGCTGGAATTCAGTAGTATTAAAACAAACAGACAAGAAAACAAAACGGTTTCTGCTCCCTAAAAGCACTTGTAAGTAAAATATGTCTAATCAGTTAAAAACTTAGATAGTTCATGAATTATCAGGAAAGAATAGTTCTGTATGAAGTTTATTTTAGTATTTTGTTAGCACGTGATTGCTATTCTTCTTCAACTTGTTAAAAACTTTTCTTAAGAAGCCTAGGATTATGTTAATACCAATTAAAAAATTGCTTATGCAAGTGCAAGATGTTAACAAATGCCGTTTGAATCACAAAGGTTAATAATGTGCCTAATAAACATCTATTTTCTCAGGTTACATTTCTTGCTATTTTCAGACTTGGACCATTCCTGCTGTAACTTGAATAAAGTATATCTGCATTTTTAAATGATGTATATGTTGAAAGACAAAGTTAAGCTTAGTAAACTTAAGTTTATTATGTTATCAATATACAGCAGTTAACACAGACAATGGTGACTAGCTTTATTTTATCTTGGAAAATTCATGAGTCCTATTAAAATAGTTCTGGTGAAGTCTTATTTTGGATAAACTCAAATTTATCCAACTTTAAAGGAGATAAGTAATTCTAAAATACTTAGAATAATGATTCTTCTGTTTAGGTAGAATTTGGTTTCTTTATCTAATCATTGTCTGTTTTTAAGTCTTCAGATAAAAAATTAAAAAAACAAAAAAAAAGATTTTGTTTATTTATTTTTAGAGAGAAGGGAAGGGAGTGAGAAAGGGAAAAGAGAGAAACATCAATTTATTGCCTCTCGAATGTGCCCTGACTGGGGACTGAACCTGCAGCCAGACATGTGCCCTGACCAGGAATGGAATCAGCAACCTTTTGCTTTAGCCACACTAGTCAGGGTTTAAAAACTTTTAAAACTCTCAGATTTATTTGTACATTAAAATTGCAAAAGTTAACTTTAATTATGGGGTTTAATTTCATCTGTACCTTGCCTTTTTCCACAATAAATTTGAGATGAGTTATAAGAATACAAGCCACTTTATGTGGCTTATACATGTTTATAGGAATATTGATATCTAAACTATAAACATAAGAATCATTCTTACTTTAAGGTTTAATTTTAGCTGAAACTACCCTTCATATGAGGGATATAATTCAAGGCAGATCTGGGTAGGTAGATTCAGATCACACTTTTATTTCTTGAAGCTATTGTTTTAATCTAAAAGTAGGATCCATATTCTGTTGATGAGGCAAAGCCTCTTTTAATGGTTGGGAGGATGGTGATAGCCAGTTTTGTTTTTGCAATACAACTTGTTTTCAGTAAGGAGTGCCTTGAAAAAATCAAGAAAAGCAAAGCATCTAATTTATAATTTACTTTAATGCTAAATGATACACCGTAACATTTTTTTATCCTCACCCGAAGGCATGCGTATTGATTTTGGAGAAAGGGGAAGGGGGAGAGAGAGGAAGAGAAACCTCGATGTGAGACACGTCATCCGTCTGTCCCCTCTCACACATACTCCCAGCCTGGACTGAACCCTGGCCTAGGCATGTGCATTCACTGGGAATCGAACCCCTGACCTTTTGGTTAATGGGATGACATTACAACCAACTGAGTAACACGGGCCAGGGCCATTCTAACATTTAGATTTTGCCTTAATATATTTCCATGTTCTTGATGTATGCCACCACATCATGAAGCTGTTAGTCACTGGAATAAAGGTGCTAGCAGTTTGCAAATGGACTTAACTCTCTAAATAAACCACCTGTATTTTTTTTTTTTTTTGCCATTAGGAGTGTGATACTTTTAGTGAATATCCAGTGTGTTGGTAATAGTTAATGCTTCTTTATTTTCACATATAGTAGTATTTATAACATTTCATGATAAAAAAAACTAAATACTAATGATCAAAAGTGGATGTTTTGGGGGAAATGTCAAAGTTATTTTTCTCACGTGATTGAAAAAGAAGGATATGTTACACCCTTTCTAGTTACTGCACATTTTTTCTTCATAGTGTATTTGATAAAGTATGTGATTTAAACTACCAACCTGCTTAAATTTGTAGATTAGGTTAGGTCTAAAATACTACTTGAAATAGCAGACATGTTTTGTATTTAATTTTTACAAGACTAACTCAGGCTTTTTTTTCCTTTCCCCTTTTAGGTTTTATAGGATCACATCAACAAAAGCATGATGGAGTTTTATGAGTCAACATATTTTATTATTCTTATTCCTTCTGTAGTTATTACAGTAATTTTCCTATTCTTCTGGCTTTTCATGAAAGAAACATTATATGATGAAGTTCTTGAAAAACAGAAAAGAGAACAAAAACTTGTCCCTA
Organism: Tonatia bakeri; assembly: GCA_004024845.1. NCBI lineage: Eukaryota > Metazoa > Chordata > Mammalia > Chiroptera > Phyllostomidae > Tonatia > Tonatia bakeri. Next base: position 59,418 of record PVIA01008433.1, on the reverse strand, counting down.
CGAAAACAGATAAAAAGAAAGCAGAAAAGAAAAAGAATAAAAAGAAAGAAATCCAGAACGGGAACCCCCATGAGTCGGACTCTGAAAGCGTACCCCGGGACTTGGAGTTATCTGACGCCTTGGCTGGAGAAGACGAGCAGCGTGTGCCTGTTGCGCTGAGCGCGGCTGGGACTGCAAGCAGTGTTAAAGAGAGAAAAAAGAAGGAAAAGAAACACAAACCTGTGCTTGAAGAGCCGGTCACCAAAGAAAGTGATGTATCAAAGATTCCAGGCAAAAAAGTAGAACCTGTCCCAGTTACTGTACAGCCCACCCCCCCCTCTGAAGCAGTTGCTTCAAAGAAGAAACCAGGGCAGAAGAAGCCTAAAAATGGAAGCGGTATTATAATCTATTTAACTTTATTGGATGATTTTATTTGTTTTAATAATCTTACATTTTGAAATTCTGATACTTTATTAGGTATGTGCACAGAATGTTAAATACTGAGCCTGAAACCAAGGTCATTATCCATTTTACTGTGTGTTTGCTTTCATTAACATTTAGTGCCTATAGAAATAATTAGTATTGATTATAAAACTGCATTTATAATTAAAATTCATATTATGAGTATTGGAAAGACCTTTAGCAGAAATATGCAAAATTAACTCTTTTACTAACACCACTAAGGACCTGTAAGTGCCAACAGTTAGAAACGTTTACAGTTACTTTAGTCAATACTCTCTGATCACTGTGATAGGAATTAAAGATGAAGAGATAAATCAGATCCCTCTTCTCACCCTTGACTGATGTTGCAAACACTTAGTGCACATCTGTTTTATGGTAGGCATTATACTAAGTTCTAGGACTACGGAGATGAATAGTGTATTTTCAAGGTGTTCACATGCTAGCTGTACACACAGACATAAGTATTATAAAATAAAACATTTTATATAGTGATCTAGGTGTATCTAAACCAGTATAAGAGTTCTGTATTGGCCACTTAGGTCATATAATGACTGAAATCAGTCTAAAAGACTGAGTAAATACTAGCTAGTTTATTTGGGTGGCTGGGAAGGGGTGAGAATAGGGTGGGTATCCCAAGAAGAGGGCCAAAGAACATGTAAACCAATAATAAAATGTGACATAGAAGAAGCACAGAAGCCCAAACAGCTACTACTTATGGGGACCAGAGCCAGAAAGCTTTGTAAAAGAGAGAGTGCCTAAGCTGGGTCTTCCAGAGTGAATCACGTCACCAAGCAAATAATGGGGTCTCATTCCACACTGGCAGAATATTGTGTGTAAAGGCACAAAGTTATGAGTACAGTGTATTGTTGAACCATGAAATAGGACGTAGAGAGTGTTAGGAAACAAAGCTGAAAAGATTTGCAGTGGTTAGATGCTGATGGTTTTTGTATACTCTGCTAAAGAGCTGGGATATTCTATTTTAGTCATTGTTGAAGATTTTCAAGCAGATTAGTTTACGTGGTCAGATTTATGTTTTAGAAAGATACTTTGGTAGAATTTGGGAGTACAAATTACATGGGACAGTATTTGATGCAGACAGACTAGTTACAAGGTTATTGTTTTCTGAAGTTAAGTTGAATTCTAAATTATGGTAGTCACAGAATAAATAGATTAGGAGTGGCTGAGATATGGGACATAAAAGAAGGAGCAAGTTAAAGAATAGGTGTAGCAGAGTAAGAAAGCTAGAATAACAAGTTATTAGTGGAAGAATTGTGTATCAGTTTAAAATTTGAGTGGTAAAGCATTCTGGGGATTTTCATTAACATTTGTGTGTTTTCTGGTGTGGTCATTGTTTTGATTTATTTTTAATATGATGTGTTTTCCTTTATTTTTAATAAAGATGATCAGGATAAAAAGGTGGAAACTCTTACGACTCCTTCAAAAAAACAAGAATCATTACCCCTCCCCCAAGAGACTAAACAAGAAAGTTTAATCAAAGAAGAAAGAGGAAAGAAGAAAGTTTCATCAAAGAAGCAGAAGACAGAAAATGGTGAAATGTGTTGATATGTTATTTTATAAACACTAATTCTAGAGAAGTATACTCTGATAAGGACCCTAGAGCCCTCATGTGCTCTTTAATCCCCAGCTTAATATGTGCTGTAATAGCTTTAATGCTAATGCAAGTCCTGGGTTCTCTTTAGCTTTGTGGCTTTGTAGTGCTTTGACAGGTGGGCAGGGTATAAGTCTGTAATCAAGAAGTATTGGAATTTTAAGTACGATAAAACATTTATAAATATTCTCTCATTCTTAACTAAGTATTATAAATAATGTAAATAGCATACAAACTTTATAGAAGAAAAATATTCCTGAAATACTTACACTTAAAAAAAAATTTATTTCTAGAGAGAGAAGGGATGGAGAAAGAGAGGGAGAGAAACATTAATGTGTGATTGCCTCTTGCACACCCCCAGCTGGGGACCTGGCCTGCAACCCAGGCATGTACCCTGACTGGGAATTGAACTGGCAACCTTTTGGTTTGCAGGCCCATACTCAACCCACTGGGCCACATCAGCCAGGGCCCTTATACTTTTTAATATCACTTAAGTATTATGCTTGAGGACATTAGTTTTATCTTTTATTACTTTACATTCCCAATTATTTCCTGAATATAATTTGTGTGTATACGTGGGAAACAGCCAATTAAAAATGAGGGTGCAATTTTTATATGTTCAGGATTATACAGGAAAAATTTAGCTATGAAATTTATGTCATTTAAACAGTGATTATCAAATAATACTGGGCTGTGGTACCAACTAGTGCTACAAAATAGTAAAATTGGATAGGGAAAAAATGAAATTCCATTATTTGCATTAAAATTCTAGCAAATAAGTACATACAGAAAAATATTACCCCAAAATATTTGATAACATTAAATATTTATTATGTTTCAAATAAAAGAATTATACATGCCCAGAAGTCTTTTCAAAAAGGAATATGGAGAGATTGCCATATAAATGTAGAAGTTTGTATCTCTAACCAACAGACATCAGACTTCTGTTCACACTCATAGAATTCTTTCCATTAAAGTTAGGTACAAAATAGAGAGGCTTCCTTCCTCCATTTTTAATGTTCTGGAAGTTTTAACCAGTATAGTAAGATATGCCACAGAAATTAAAGACTTAACTGTTAGAAGGAAGAATATACCTGTAAGTGATACAAGTGAAGGATCTCAGTTAAAAATTTTTATCAGTTGCAGTAAGAATTCAGTAAAGAACCAACATAAAGAAAAATTATGTTTTTCTTGAGCACTAATTAAATGTGAATGAATTCTTAGTTAAAATAGGAGAAAAAGCAGAACTAACTAAAATGTAAGGGATTTATAAGAAATTTTCAGGTGCTATCAGAAAGGAGATAGGCTGCAAATTTTTAAGTGATTTAAATATTTACTATACTATGAAATAATACTGAGGTAGGACTGTTTTGATTTGTTAAATGATAAAAGATTTTAAAACCAAATTTAGGTAGTACTAGAGGTTTGAAAATAACTGCATTTATCATTAAACTTGAATGTATTTGCATATGATTTAATTACTGTTATAAAAACACTGAGTAATTGTAATTCTTTTGAATTTAAATTGTAGTCTTGGTAGATGAACCTCTTATTCATGCAACCACTTATATTCCTTTGATGGATAATGTAGACTCAAGTCCTGGGGTGGATAAGAGAGAGGTTATTGATCTGGTTAAACCTGACCAAGTGGAAGGAATCCAGAAAGTGGCGGCTAAAAAGCTGAAGACAGAAACTGACAGAGGTAATGTATAGACTGTGATAATCTGTTGTATTGAAAAAACACGTTTTGAGTTCTGATGGAGTTGAGCACGTTTTCTCATAGAAACAATGAATTGCAAAAGACTAATATATTGAGTTGGCCAAAAAAGTTTGGCTTTTCTATAAGATGACTCTAGTAGTGCTTAGCTGTCTTTAACATAATTTGAAACAATTTTGTTAGATTATATTGTGACAGCTGCCATATCAGCATGCATGAAAAAAACTTAGCAAAACTGGTGGATTTTTGTGTAGCCATGTTAATATTGAAGATGGAAGGAAATACGCAACATTTTCCACATACTATGCTTTATTATTTCAAGAATTGTAAAAACGCAACTGAAATGCAAAAAATGATTTGTGCTGTATTTTGAGAAGGTGCTGTGGTGGATGGAGCGTGTCAGAAGTGGTTTGTGAAGTTTCATGCTGGAGATTTCTCGCTGGATGATGCTCCATAGTAGGGTAGACCAGTTGAAGTTGACAGTGATCAAATCAAGACATTAATTAAGATCAGTGTTACACCACGTGGGAGATAGTCGGCATACTCTAAATATCTAAATCAGTGAAGTTATTGGTGAAAATGAAAAGTGTGTCTTTTATTTCATGGAAAAGACTAAGCAGACTCTTTGGACACCCAGTAGCACTGTAGCAGATCAGTGGTCCCCGCGGCCTTTCTGGCGCTAGGGACTGGTTTCGAGGAAGACGGCGTTTTCACGGACTTGGGGGTCGGGGGTGGGGCGGGGGTAGTTTCAGCATGATTCCAGTGTATTACATTTATTGTGCACTTTATTTCTGTGTTACTACGTTGTAATATTTAGTGAAATAATTATACAACTCACCATAATGCAGAATCAGTGGGAGCCCTGAGCTTGTTTTCCTGCAATAGAAGGTCCCACCTAGGGGTGACGAGAGACAGTGACACATGAAGTGTGTTGTTTATGTCCAGTCTACTCTGTAGTCTTGTTTGGTGGCTGTTACTGCAGAAAACCCACCTTCACAAAGATAGGATGTTGGAAATGGAAACAGGCTTTTCACTGCTTTTGTGGCAGTCTCAGGATATTCTCCCTTGACTTTAATCTGAATGTATGGAGATTTGAAGTTGTCTCAAACATACTTTCAAGGTCACCGTCATTTGCGATCTCAAGCAGTTGATCCTCTTCTGTCATGGACAAAGTGGATTCACCTGGCTTATTCACAAATGGGTTACAGATCCATTCTGTCCCAGTCCGGGGGTCTTTTGTGGTCGGGAGGTAGTGCCCAGATTCTTCTGAAAGCTGAGACAGGTGAACATGCACCAGCTGGGAGAAAGGAGGACTGGCTCAGGCTCTTTCGAAATCTCTGCTAATGTTTGAGACATGCCAGAAATCCCCGTGTTCATCGTTGCCCCATAATTCCAGTGTGGCTTTGAACGCAGCCACTTCATCTGCCGGCTGGAACACATCGTTTTCCCCTGGAGGGACAGACTGAGTTCCTTGGTCAAGCTGAATGTGTCACACGAGTGAGCAGGTTTTGCGACCCATTCTGTGTCACTGAAGTGTGCTGCCAGTGGTGCCTGTTTTCCTGAAAGAAATCTCTGGAGTGGCTCTCGTCACTCAGAAACTCTGGCCAGTGGTCTACCTTTGGAAAGCCACCTCACTTCTGTGTGTAAGGGAAGACGTGTGTGTTCTGCATCCATCTCCTCACAGAGCTGTGCGAATAGATGTGAATTAAGGGCATGTACTTAATGTGGTTGATAATTTAAATCACATCCTACAAAACATTGTTAAGTTCAGGGGACATTTTTCAGCTAGCCAGCATTTCTCTGTGGATGACACAGTGCTCAGACTCACGTTCAGAAGCGACCTCTTTGACCTGAGTTGTGAACCCAGGAAGCTGTCCAGTCATGGCAGCCACTGCATCTGTGCGTGTACCAACACAGTGTGACCAGTTGAGTTCTCTTGACATGTAATCATTCAGAGACTTGAAGAGTTCTGCAGTTGGGGTGTTAGGTTGGCAACTGAAGTGCACGTAACATACCCTTGTGCGCACCCTCCTGAAAAGTGTATCACACAAAAACAGGCTTTGTTGCCTTGGTGTCAGCATTGGCAGACTCATCAACTTGGATTGTGTACCAAGGTGACTTATTAATCATCTCTAATGATTGTGCCTCAGTATCCTCTGCCATTTCATCAGTTTGCCTAGTTACGAGGCTAGCCAAAAGAGGAACACATGCCACCTTTTGAACTCTAGCCTCTCTTAGAAGTTCATGACAAATGTCCTTAGCAGCAGGCAGGATCAACTTTTTACCAGTAGTAAAGGGCTTCTTAGCTTTTATCAATGCCGTTAGTTACTAAGAATGATGCACTCAGTGCAGACACATTTGAGGAAGGGGTGCCCTTTAGTAATTGCTTCTGTTACTCATGTTCATGTTTTTTTCTTTTCAAAAACTCCAGAGGGTTGTCTTTTAATGCAGGGGCTTGGTATCCATGTGACAACGCAGTTTCAAAGCTTTCGTGGCTTTGTTGGATAGCTGGTCGCAATATATTATACCAAGTGGGCTTGGGGAATGTGAACCACCTGTTGTAATGAACCCGTAATTTAAGTAGCACTTTTGGTATTTTCTTTTAAATTTAGCTTTTTGTTGGCAGTCTTAGACTCTTCTGATGTCTCATCATTGGGTCTTTTCCCCCTTTTCAGAAAAGCTCTCCAGTGACTTTTTCTTTTACTTATTTTAGCTAGGGTGAGTGTGTGTGGGCTTACCAAAACTGTGACTGAGACAAATGCACAGAGTGGAAAGGAGTTGCGGACGGAAGTGGTAAATAAAATAATGGACAGGCCATGCACAGACTAAAATAAATGTCAGATTCTGACTTAAAGCCTGCTGCTACCAGATGCAGCTGTACAATTAATTGAAGTACATCAACTCACTTGCCACTGTAAAGCCTGTCACCAGATGCAGCTTAATTGTCACGTGCCACTCACTGATAGGGTTTTGATATGAGTCTGCAGGCAGTTGAATTATCATGGTCTCTGTGTAGTCAGTCCTCTCTGCTAATGAGACTCTGTATTTGCAGCCACCCCCCAGCACTACCATCACTTTCTCAGCTCCACCTCAGATCATCATGCATTAGATACTTACGAGGAGCGTGCAACATAGAATCCCTCACGTGCACAGTTCACGGTAGGGATCCTGCTCCTCTGAGAGTCAGATGCTGTTGCTGATCTGACCAGAGGTGTCTGACAGCAGGTGGAGCTCCGGCTGAATGCGAGGGCTGGGGGCAGCTGTAAATACAGATGAAGCTTTGCTGGTTCTCCTCCTGCTGTTGTGATACTGGTCTGTGGCCTGGCAGCTGGGGACCCCTGTAGTAAAGGATGGAGGTTGGGGACCCCTTTTGGCAGTTTTCTAGCCCAAACTTCTCAGTTTTGTAAAGCTGGACACTGGCTTTGAATTGCCCAAGGGCTCACAGCTATTTTGCTCTCTGGTAATCTTTTCCCGTCTACAATTGTCTTTTGCAAGATTTCTATGTTGATTCATAACCACCTTTTATTATTATTTTTTAATAGAGTAATTTTTTTATAACAGTTTTAGGTCCACAGCAGTACAGAGTTCTCACATACCTCTTGTCCCTACACATGCACACAGTGCTTTTTTTTTTTTTTTTAAAGATTTTATTTATTTATTTTTAGAGAGGGAAGTGGGGGGGGGAGAGAGAGAGAAACATCAATGTGCGGTTGCTGGGGGACATGGCCTGCAACCTAGGCATGTGCCCTGACTGGGAATCGAACCTGCGATGCCTGGTTTGCAGCCCGCGCTCAATCCACTGAGCTACACCAGCCAGGGCCACACAGTGCTTTTTTAAACTTACACTGTAGCTGAATTATTAAAAGCCTTGGAAGTTTTTGGTCTAATGGGTGGTAGTTGCTTTTGGGAAGAGGAAGTTGATGCCCAATATGAGAGCATTTGAGGAGTTGAGGTGGGTGAATCAGATGTTTGATACATAGATTTATTTTTTTAAATGTTGGGGTTGCTTGTATGTATTTGATGATCTTTGAAAAATCAGATTTTCCTTTAATAATTATTTTTCAAGCTTATTTTCTCATCTGTAAAGTTGGATTATATGTTGTGAGTATTAAGGTTAAGTAAGAATATTTGTGAATATATATAGTGCAGACACTAGCACATACTAGACATTTGAGCAGTTTTTTATTTTTAAAGTGATGGCATATTGGCACTAGTATTTTAGAGTTTGAGCAAGTTCTCGGTTAATGTAATTATTCCATATTCCATTAAAGATGTTAAACACTTTCTCTCTTGACTGGCGTATTTATTTTTGTTAACCTGCAGTGTAACTCTGTTTTGTATTGGTTATTGATTTTCTGGATTAGGAATTCTTGATGCTTACCTTTGCTGAAGTTATTTTGTCTTTTAAGTGTCAACTTCTTTTTTTTTAAGAAAACGCAGAAATGAAATTTAAAGATTTTCTCCTGTCCTTGAAGACGATGACATTTTCTGAAGATGAGGCCCTGTGTGTGGTAGACCTGCTACGGGAGAAGTCAGGTGTGATACAGGAGGCTTTAAAGAAGGTGGGCACAGTTTTGGTTATGGGCGTCTGCGGGAGCAGTGATCAGAAGTTCCTCCAGCAAGACTTCTGCTAGAGCAAACAATTATCATCTGCTTCCGTCCTTCATACCCCAAAGCATGTGGTCACATATAAAAGTTCTAGAATGCCCTCGGAAATTATTTCATATACCCATACTAATCATTACACTTACTTAGTTTAGTTAGGTGTCTGAGTCATTTGATGTTTCGACAAAAGCAAATTGCTTATAAGTAAGATGATTTATTTCACTTTGGCTGTTAGCTAAGTTATACCTTGCTGTCCTCTCATTGGAAGTATTGAAAGCAAGGTTGTGATGTCTGGATAGCAAGTTTGGAATGTTTTTGTGACTGAAGGCAGTTTACCATTTCAAGAACCTGGGAATCTGTTTTTTTTTTTTTTTTTAATTCTTTATTTTATTGATGATGCTATTACAGTTGTCCCATTTTCCCCCTTCACTCCCCTCCACCCTGCCCACCCCCTCCCACCCACATTCCCCCCTTTAGTTCATGTCCATGTGTCATAAGTTCTTTTGTGTCTACATATCCCATACTATTCTTACCTTCCCCCTGTCTATTTTCTACCTACTGCCTATGCTACTTATTCTCTATATCTTTTCCCCCTCCCTCCTCCTCCTACTTCCCTGTTGCTAACCCTCTATTTGATGACTTTTTTTTACTGTTCATATTTTTAATCTTCTTTTTCTTAGGTAACTCCCTTTAGCATTTCATATAATAAGGGCTTGCTGATGATGAACTCCTTTAACTTGACCTTATCTGAGAAGCACTTTATCTGCCCTTCCATTCTAAGTGAAAGCTTTGCTGGATAGAGCAATCTGGGATGTAGGTCCTTTCCTTTCATGACTTGGAATACTTCTTTCTAGGCCCTTCTTGCCTGTAAGGTCTCTTTTGAGAAACCAGCTGACAATCTGATGGGGACTCCTTTATAGGTGACTGTCTCCTTGTCTCTTGCTGCTTCTAGGATTCTCTCCTTCATTTTTACCTTGGCTAATGTAATTATGATGTGCCTTGGTGTGTTCCTCCTTGGGTCCAACCTCTTTGGGACTCTCTGAGCTTCCTGGACTTTCTGGAAATCTATTTCCCTTGCCAGATTGGGGAATTTCTCCTTTATTATCTGTTTAAATAAGTTCTCAGTTTGTGGCTCTTCCTCTTCCCCTTCTGGTACCCCTATAATTCAGATGTTGGAACGTTTAAAGGTGTCCTGGAGGTCCCTAAGCCTCTCCTCATTTTTTTAAGTTCTTGTTTCTTCATTCTTCTCTGTTTGGTTGTTCCTTTCTTCCTTCTGGTCCACTCCATTGATTTGAGTTCCAGTTTTCTTCCCCTCACTCTTGGTTCCCTGTGTTTTTTCCTTCATTTCTCTTATTGTAGCCTGCATTTGTTCATCTAATTTATGTCCAAAGTCAACCAATTCTGTGAGCTTCCTGATCACCAGTGCTTTGAACTGTGCATCTGATAGGTTGGCTATCTCTTGGTCACTTAAAAAAACTGGCTCTTGGGCTTTCAATTCTGTTTGAGCCATCTTTTTTATTTTTTATTTTCCTTTGGTTTGGTTGTGCCTGTTATGTAAGGGCGGCGGAGCCTTAGGTGTTCACCAGGGCAGGGCACCCCAGTCACTGGGTTGTGACGTTGTACGTGGGGCGGGGTCTGAGAGGGAACAATGGTGCCTGCTCCGCTCTTTCTAGGACTTCCGTCCCCTCCATGGCCTCCCACGAGCAAACTGGGCCCTTCTGGTGCTGGCTCCCGGGCGGTGGGCTTGTGCACTTTCTCGGACTCTGTGGGTTTACCCGAGAAGTCTCCTGTGAGGCTGAGAGAATCTCCCGGCTTCAGCTCCCAGTCGGGGCTCTTAAGCTTTGAAATCCTACGTCGCTGGGTCCCTGGGCCGCGCGGTCTGTGTCGCTGCCTGTTTTCGCTTACTTTGTGCGCGAATGTGTGGCTGCGGACAGCCAGCTGCCTTGCGCTCCTCACTGGATCTGCTAGTCGCCTCCAGAGCCCAGGTTCCGCCACCGGTCTGGTCCGACCGCTGCCGTCTGCGCCCTGTGCGCCCATGTCTGCCAGCCAGCGCTTCTTCCCACTGGGACCCCTCTCTGCAGGCCTGCCACTCCGCCCCGCCCCTCCTTACCGGTCTGGATGTACTGTAGTCCGACTTCCGTTCAGTTTATTTCTCTCTGTTCTGGTTGTTTTTTGTTTCTCAATTTTTGTTGTCCTTAGTTTTGGTTGTGCAAGGAGGCACAGTGCGACTGCCTATGCCTCCATCTTGGCCGGAAGCGGAATCTGTTTTTTTTGTGTGTGTATATAGTATTACCCTAATAAAATAAGTGATTTTGATAGTAGAATCATTGCTTTGACAAAATTTGTAAAAGAAATATTTTTCAATTTAATATTTAATTTCTCATGAGTCATGCTCACCAAATTATGTGTACTATGTCATATTGGGAAAGGTAACAAGTTCTCAAGTGTTACTTGTGTAATATAGGATGACACAATCCCTGGTATTGATTCTTAAATGGCGGCCTTAATTGTTTAAACACACATACACACGCACACACTCACCCCCCCCCCCAACCAGTTACCTGCTTTAAAACATTGAGTGGCTTCCATATTTCCTTAAAGACCTCTTTAGTTTAAACCATCACCTCTTACCTGGTTACCTTCAGTAGCTTCCTAGGTGATATTTCTGCTTTCTATCTTCACCCTCTAATTTATTTTTCCATACAACTGCAAGGTGACCTTTAAGAAGTCAGGTTAAATTATTATTAAAACTCTTTGGTGCCTTTCTCCTTGCACTTAGGATATAATCAAATTCCTTAGCAGGTGTATGCCTGTCTTTCTCTGTAACCTTCCCCATTCCCTCAACTACATTTCACCCATTCTAGGTCTTTCCTGGTTCCTCTAGAGCATACCAAGCCTTTTCTTCTGTTTGGACTATCCCAACCCCCCACTCACCCCACTCCCCTAACCCTTCCAACCACTCGGTTTCCTCCCTTGGCTAATTCCTCTTTAATGTCTCTACTTAAAAATCCTTTCCTCATGTAAAGCTAATTTTACTCCTCAGTCTGAATTGTTCTCCCTGCTGTTGTTTCTCATAACTATCTGGACTGTTTTGTCATAACATTTATCATAGCATTTTAAGTCTGTCCATACTTTCAAGTGTCTTTTGACAATGTGTTTTATAAATCTATGCATTTTACAGTGTATATACTTATTGGACAGTCTTTATGTGGTGCCAGCAATGGCCCAGAGTGAACAAGGTATTTGAGGGTAATTGGGTACAAAGTCAGATTATTCTGTTGCAAAGAACATTCTTGAAATTCTTAATTGAAGAATGTGTCATTTTATGTACTTTACTTTGAGTAAGCATATTAAAAAAGAGTAGTCATTTTATTGTCTGAGACAGCTTTGAACTGTAGCGACTGGTTGGGAAATCAAACTCCCCTTGATAGGTAGTGTAGGTAGGCCGAGAAGGAATTGGGGACTGCTAAAGATAGCATTTTGCAATAGAGTATTTTGAAACTTTACATTTTTTCTCTTTCCTTGGATTGTTGAGCTTTAGACTAAAATCTTCCTGTTCTGGGTTTCTCATGGAGTGGTTCTGTTCTCGTCAGAAGGGATTCAGTGTCCTATAGGTCCCCTGTATTTGGGAAAGACTAGGTAAGTTTAATTTATCCCTTTTTCTGTGAGAGAAACTGAGTCTTGGTCAGACTTTTAGATTTTAAGGTCCCAGATGTAAATGAATCTCAAATCTAATAAAGACCACTTGAGAGAAAGGGGGAAGATAAATGTGGGAGCAGCAGCGTAGGCACAGAACAGAGATGGAGGTGGAGGACTTTCCGTCTAATGACATATGGCAGCTACAGGAGAGTCCAGAATGAACCCTTGTTTTGCTCTTGAGTAACTGAGTAGATGTGGTGTAATGGTATTTTTGAACACTTTGCAGCAGAAGAGAGAGGACTGAAAAATTTTAGGAAGTTGATTTAGGTTCCATTATAAGTAGATATAATCATTTCACAGTTGCGGCTATGTGTGTTTTTATGGAGTTGAAAAAGATTGCAATGGGAGTGATTTAGGCAAATAATCTATCCCCAGCACATAGGGTGGATGTGTATTAGAGAGGATGTGAAGAGTGGTAAGAAAGTTAAAGAATGAACCCTGAGAAATACTAACATTTAAAGGGCAGGGAAAGCCATCACAAAGCAGGAGGAGGAGAAAAAGCAGGAGACAGTGGAATGACAGATGCTTAGAGGGGTTGAGAGTTCAGGGCTTGGCTGGAAAGTTAACAGCGACATGCTTCAGAGAGATCAAGGAGGATAAGGATTGAAAAACTAGATTTGATATTTGTATTGAAAGCCGTTTCATTGGAGTACTGGACTGTAAATAAGTGACAAATGATTAGGAAAGGTGACAGTAGTAAGCTTAAATTGGAAAGGGGAAATAAAGTGAAAGCTACAGGGTTTGCATATTTAGATGTTAATGTTGTTTGTGCCCATGCATATGCCTCGTATTTAAGCTACAAGATGTGTGCTTTTATATTTAGAGTGTAGGTTAAGATCTTGGGCTCTGGAATCATATTTCTTGCATTCAGATCTGGACTGTGCCACTTTGAGATTTGTGGCCTTAGGTTACCTAACCTCGGTTCCTCAGTTTTCCCATCTCTGGAATGAGAATGATAATCAGGTTGTGAGAATTAAATGAGACAATACATAGTAGGTACTTAGAGTTCTTAGCATACAGTAATTGCTCAAAAATGTTAACTCTTAATGTGATTAAGAAAAATGTTAAGATTTATCTGATTATTTTATTAGTTGATTATTAATTTCTTAGTGTTGGACTTCAAATATACTTGCCTCAATTATGTGATTTTTCAGCTTTAAATTATTGACCATTTTGGCCCCGTGCTGTATAATAGGAGGAAGTGTGCTTACTTAAATTTCCTACCTTCTCTTCCTTCCTTCTCAGCTTTTGTTAGTTATAGCATTTGTTTATCAGATACTTTTAACATTTAATACTTGTTTTGTGACTATCATTTTCATGTTTGTTTTAGTCTTGATTCTACAGTTTAAGATGGGTTCAGAGTTTGATACCAGTTCTTTTACCGTAGCTTCTGTATTCATCTCTCGGTTGGCTGAAGTTGTTTTTCCTGGAATTTCTTCAAGAAGGGCTCATGGAAACTATATTTCCCAAATTCTGGCAAGTTAAAATGCTTCTTTGTCGTCTTTATACTTGAATGATGATTTGGTGGGGGATAATGTTTCTGGATGTCACTTTCTTTGAGAAATTTTCATACTTGCTTTACTATATATTCATATAGTATATATATTCATATATTCTATATTCATATTCTATATTCATATTGCTGGATAGCAATATGCTATTATGCTGGTCTGAGACCAGCCTGAATTTGCATTCTTTTCATGTATTTTTGTCAAAGTACACTCACAATAAAAACATCCTTTGGGCTATCAACCAAGTGTTTATTATTTATTGGACCTTTCTACTGTCCACCCTACTGTGCAAACATCGAGGGATTCAGCTTCTTTAGGGTTTAACAGTAATTTTACTGTACTGTGTCTTTACATTGACTCCTCTATTAATATTACTGGGGATAAAGCATGTTTTTTCAGTAATGAGATTCAGTGTTCCCTAAAATAATTGGAATAATGGGTATCAATTAAGCATATGTTGGATCTTCTTTGCCTGTTCTTTATTGTTCATATTTTAGTCCTAAAAAAGTAAAGCTTTTGTTTTATCTCTGCTTCATTTTATTTTCTTCACCCTGTACTCTATGTCTCATAGCATCTGGCCTTTTCTGTGTGTTGTTTCTATTTGGTTATTTCTGGGATGGTGTTCCTTTTACTTCTACTTTGGGTTTTGCTAGCTCATATTTTATCTCATTCTGTGGTCTTACCTTCTCTCTGAGCTCTTTCTGTGAGCTCTCTTCTTTGCCCTTGTTTTTCCAGAAATGGCTGTTACGTTAGATTTCTAAAAATCATGGTGATTTTTTTAAAATTAAAGGTTTTGTCTGCCCTTTGCCAGTCTTCTTCTGGTGATTTTTCTGTACTTGTCATTTGTTTTTTCTTATTATTTTCCTTTCTTATTTTCTTGTATCTTTCATCGACCCTGCTTTATTTCTTTTTGATCAGTACTCTTCTTCCACTGAGGGGTATATGTCTTGAATAATCTCTGTTTGGAGATTGATAATGAAGGACCAAGGCTAACTGGTGAGAGCTTTGAACCCTCACCATTGGACCACCTGGGAGTGGCAAACAAGGCCTGCTGGTATTCTTGCAGGGCTGTGTGTGTAGATGAGTTCTTCCCACCTTTCCTTCTTCCTTGATAAAAGCTTCGCTATAGAGTGTTTCACTAGAGTATCTCCCTTGACTCTGCGTCACTGACTAGCTGCTCTCTCTGAGTAAACTTTGTCTGTATGATTTCTTCATTTTTCATTTGTTTTGCTTCTTGAGACCTTATTCTAAGAAAGTTCCTACCTTCTGTCTTTGTGCTTGTTCCTGATATCAAATGGAGCATTGTTGGTTTTACTTCTCAGAATATGCCTGAAAACTTCAGAGAACTGTGCACCTACGGCACCTCTGCAGTTTTGGTTGTAATCTGACAGGGTTGTCAAGCACCTGTGTGTGATCTCTGCTACTTTTGGCAGGCTCTCCTGATAGTATGCTTTGACTTTACAGAAGACTGTTTCGTTTTGGTTCATTTTAGTTTCATACTGTTCATTTGATCTTTTAGGAGGAAAAGGGGGAGATTGCTATCTTGACTCAGGGTTTAAGCTGTAAGACCTATAAATCTTTGTAAAAATCTGTGTTTTTTTTAAATTATATGTACCCAATTATATGCATCGGATTATATAAGGATACAGTGACTTTTCTGAATGACATTTTACTGATAAGTAGTTGGCAGTCATTCTGCTTTATATGTCATAGTAAGCTCTGCATTGGTCTAAGAACACTTGATACTAGACAATCCATAAGTTTCATTAGCCTTTGTTAATTACTGACACTGTATTGATTTCTCAATTGTAGTCAAGTAAAGGGGAGTTGGCTGCACTTGTGCATCAGCTTCAGGAAAAAGATAAGCTACTTGCTGCTGTGCAGGAAGATGCTGCCGCGGTGAAGGGTCGGTGTCAGCGTCTGACCCAGGTGAGGACCTTCTTTTGTTTGACGGGTGTGCTTTCTGAGTTGGAAGCAGTGAAGGATTTTAGAAATTGTTCACATTTCTGAGTTAATTATTTGTATAAAAAAGTAATATCCTGTAAAAGTCATTTTCTTTTAGAGTTTTGGTGGTGGGGGTGGGGTCTTACTCTCTTATGTCATTTGTAGCCTGCAGTTGAATTACCATTTTAAAATAACTGTACTTACACATATCCTAATTTCAGAGTAACAGAAGCATTTGGACATTTGGAACATTGTTCAATTGGATCTGACTTAGAATTATTCTCTATAGAAGCATAAAACTCAATGTGATCTTGTTTAAATCCAATTTATAGGGTAAATTAAAAGTTTTATATGAGTAATTTATTAGTGAAGGTTTTTGTGATAGTTATAATTTTTAATCATTGGAGTTTAGTCAAGCCCTGGAAATTTTACTCAGAGGTAAAGACATACCTTTAAAAAACCATGTAAAAGTCTTTTCAAACAATACAAACTTTCAGTTATAAAATAAGTTAAGTTCTGTGATGTAAGGTACAGCATGGTGACTATAGTAAATAATACTGTATTGTGTGTTTTAAAATTGTTAGAGTAGATAGTAAAAATTCTTATTACAAGAAAAATTTACAACTATATGGGTTTATTTTTTATATATATGTAAATATCAGATCATTATATTGTATACTAATATAATGTTCTTTGTCAATTAAACCTCAAAAAAAAATCATGTAGACTGTGAACATAATTGACATTCTATAAAAAATGTGGTCTCATTCCTCCTAAAGTACTTGCCTCTCATTTTTAGGAATTAAACACTGTAAACGAGGTTTATATCTGCATCATTCACATTAGTACTTCATGACATTATGAGACTGACCTCATTTGCATATAAAATCCTTTATGTGAATTTGAAGTAAATAAATATGTCATTGGAAAAACTTGGTCAAATTAAGATTAATCAAACTTGACTAAAATAAGCATATTTCCTTAAGATTAGAAACTTTAGTTTTATGTTGCTATAGTGTTCTGACTGCATTTAAAAAATTTTAAAAGTTGAATATAATACTTTGTGGTAATTCACAGAGCTGTGCACTTAAGATGTGTGTACTTCTTCCTAAGTGCGTTATATACATCAATAGAATGGTTTGCGAAGCTAGATGAGTGACTCTTGTGGAAAACCGTAAATTGCATACACGTCTAAAATTTTGTCAGTTTCTTACAGCCGGGTGCGTGGGCTGATCATACCTGCATGTAATTTTAAAGTTGCTTGGCTTTCTTTTACTTTGATAATTATATTCTAGAAGTTCATAATACTTGCAACACAAAATGAAATCACCCTTTTAAGATTTGACTTGGGAAGATAATAAAGTTTTGCTTTCCGATTTTTACTTTTCCTTTATTCCAAACTTCCATTCTGTTGTAAACATATCTTATCCTCAATCTCTTTCTCTAGGAAAGAGACTTCTTTTTTTTCTCTTCTGCACTATTTCTTTAGGCCTTGGTTTTCATACCCTAAAAGAGAGAGCCAGTACCTACAAGTTACAGAGAATTAATTTTTGCTTTTAAAATGTTCTTTTAAAAGGTAGAAGGTAGGATTTATTCCAGGTTTAACTTTGACTTTAGACCAGAAAGTACGTTTGAAGTAAGAGCTAACAGAACAGCAGTGTTTGTGAAGGGAGTCGGTGTAGCGACGTTAAGATGCAGAAGACAGTGGTTTTTTTTTTTAAACATTTGATATTGGTTTTTAGGTAAGTACTTATTTCAGAATTCATGATTATTTTACTGACTTTATTTTTGCTGATGTTAAAAAGGTTTTCTTATTATTATAGTCTTATGTACTTAAGAACAAGTTTTTCATAATGTTTTTTCTGGTTTACCCTTCTAGGAAATGATGACAGAGAAGGAAAGAAACAATGTGGTTATAGCTAGGATGAAAGATCGAATTGGAACATTAGAAAAGGAACATAATGTATTTCAGAACAAAATGCATGTCAGTTATCAAGAGGCTCAACAGATGCAGATGAAGGTATATTTTCATTCTTTGTAAACAAAGTGAGATGTTTGCATTCATTTAATTAGCGAACTTTTCAGTGCCTAATATGTGCAAGGCCACATGCTGGGCCATGGTACAATGGCTAGGTAACTGCCAATGGCTGCCTTCTTAAGTATACAACTTCTCTAGGTGGGGAGGCTGGATGCTGACAAGTAAATCATTATAACAGTGGTGTAAGCATTGGGTGCTTTGGGACAGTGCAGATGGGAGATGAGAAAGAGAAGGATTGATAGGGAAGACTTGTTAGAAATGATATGCAGACTGTGTTGAATCTTTTGAAACAATTAGGTATTGTCAGGTAAGAGACTGAAAGAGTGGGCACTGGGTATAAGAGGTTTTTACTTGGTGGGAGTGGGATTCCTTAGTCCTCTCCCTAGAAATGATGGCTCATTGGGTCTATTTTGGGGCCCAGGATTGAGCTTTTTAATGACTGCACCTGAAGTGTTTCTAATATAGGTTGTTTAGAGATTGCACTTTGTAAGAAGTACAGTGAGACTTGTAGCATTTGAGAATCAGGGCCGCAGTGCAGAAGAGGACATCTAGAGAAGGAAATAGAGGTGTTGTCACAAAGGGCCTTGCATAACTGAGCACTGGGGAGCCAGTGAAATTTAAGCAACCCAGCAGTGTGGTTGTATTAATATTTTAAATTATTACGCTGGTAGCATTGTGGAGAATGGAACAAAGGATAGACCGTTTGGAAGGCTTTTGCAGGAATCCAAGAGAATAAAGGCGTGAAATCCGATGTTGACAATCAGAAGATGATTTTGAGTGATTCAAAAAGAGGTGGTAGGTAGGGCTTGGTCTTAGAGGGGAAGAGAGGGATGGAGGGGAAGGGAGAAGTGATAATGTTCTGTCTTCTGTTCTTCTGTCATCTGTTTTCTAGCATTTCAGAAGGTTCAGTTCTTACAGTCTGTCTTTTCTCTGTATCATCCATTTTCATAATTACAGTTTCATAATCAGTGGGTCTAGCCCAGTGATTTTTGTTTGTTTTCTCTCTTTCTTTTTTTGAGATTAAATGTTCTCTTTATTACTGACAGGTAGGTCTTTGGAGAATATGGTTTGGGTCTGTTTGTTAAAAGGGCTTATAATACTCCCCCTAATTGAACTTTCTGGACCAGGAAATTTTTTGAAATTACTTCCATTGCTGGCTGATGTTTCACTTTGGAAGCTCTTGTTATCACCTCAAATTTAGCAAATGTCTAAAATCATTCTCTTGGCTTTTGTTCAGGTTGTTTTTATTTTCTAATATTTTGAGGCAGTATTATTATACTTCAATCCTTTGACTTTTCTCTCCCTTATCCAGTCTATAATTTATTCTGAAATCTTAAAGATAATTTATATATGGCTACTCTTACATTTAATTCTTAGACATTAGTTTATTATTCCATACTAACATAATTATAGCACCTTCTTAATAGGTCTCTCCTTTCCATTCTAACATGTGATTAGTACCAGATTTACATTTGTAGAATACTATTTTGATCTCATTGCTAGTCTGCTGAAAAATTTTAAATTCTTCACTGCTGCAAATGTCCAAATGTTTTCCATGGAATTACACTAACAGTAAAAGGAAGTGAATGGCTGTTGTCAGGGTTTTACCCATCCACTGCTGCTTTTGTGCTTTCTTTTGACCCGATCCTCCATTTTCCCAACCCCCAGTAATTTGAAATGTTTTTTTCCCATAAAGTTATCAAAGAGCTGATTTTTCCAACCTCAAGTGATATTTTCTTCTTAATTCCTACTTACTATTCATTTGAAAATTAGCCAGGTACTTATAGCAATATCTTTAATTGAGGGTGAAAGGTATTGAAGTGATTTATCATTTTTTTTACTTGATTGCCTATAGAGGCTGTGATATATACCGTATTTTTGGACCATAAGACACACCTAGGTTTTAGAGGAGGAAAATGGGAAAAAAATTTTTGAGGAAAAAATGTGGTACAATATTTAATAACATGAATAACATAATATTTCACCAACATCAGTGTAAACAGAACTCAACAGCAGCATTAACAACCACCGTTCTTCTCACGGGGAGATGGGGGAGTGCGTCTTACAGCCTGAAAAATACGGCAGATTCCATATGATAAGTTCTCCGAGAAATAGAAACGTACTTTAATTTCTCTTAATTGAATAGGTTTATTAAAAATTATTAGGATTATTTCACGTATTAAAGGAAGACACATCCTTATAGAGATAAAAGATTCAATATTCTTTATCTTTTGATTCTCTAATTCTGAAGTAAAATATTAGATGCCAGAATATTTCAGCAAAGAGATTTTTGTGTAATGAATTTGCCATCTATTTGGTTATAGCTCAATTTGTAATTTTATATAAATGTGTTGAACATAATTTAAACTTTAAAACTTGATTACTGAAATCTTTTAAAAATATGCTTACATAAAACTGACATAAGATCAACACAGGCTTAATTCTATATGAGGATATTGGGTAGGAAAGAAATTCTAAATTATTAGCTCTGAAACAGCATCTCTATTTATTTTGTGTTTCAAATATGATAGCAGCTAGCATCTACTTGCATTCTTGAATTCTCTGACAGCTGGTATTTGATTTGCATCCATCATTATCAAAATGTAATTCATCTTTTAAATTTGTTTATATTTAAGAATGATGAAAACTTCATTCTCTTGATGCTTTTACATTCTTATCGTAATAAAGTATCTTTTAAATGTTAGCTTTGGTAGTCATTGTTTTCTAAATCTTATGTTTGTAAAATAATTTTAGTTCCAGCAAGTCCGTGAGCAGATGGAAGCAGAGATAGCTCACTTGAAGCAGGAAAACGGCATACTGAGAGATGCTGTCAGCAACACTACCAACCAACTGGAAAGCAAGTATGTTTCCAAATGCTTTAGTTTTAATTGAATGGCAGAGTATTTTCTTTTATCACCAAAATAATCTTTGATAGTAACTGGTTAGACTTTTATTTTTCACATTTGTTTCTAAAATGAGTTAATTTTCAAAACCAATTCTCTGGCTATATGAAGAACCTCATCAGCTGAACTATATGATAAATACTGTGCCACCAGTTGAATAGTTTACAAATTTATGAGACTGAATTTACAAGTTTAAAACCACCTATTCCCTTTAATAATAGTTTTCAAATTTGATTGTTCTGAAGAGCATCTAGCATGTTAGTTTAAAAAGCATATTCTTGAGTCCTCTTCCTAAAAGATTATGATGCAGTGACTCTGAGGCGAGGCTCAGGACTGTGCACATTAAGACTCATTCCTGGAGAGACCCAAGATATCTGGTGGCAGAGTAGGTAGGAGCTATGCTCACCTCCTCCTTGGACCCAACTGAAATTACTGATAAGTGAATTCAATGAAGTAGCAGGATACAAAATAAATACCCATAAATCACTTGAATTTTTATACATCAGTAATGAACTACCAGAAAGGGAAACTAAAAACAAGACCTGTACTTGGAAAATTATAACACACTGAAGAAAGAAATGGAAGAAGATACAAATAAGTGGAAACATGCACTCTGTTCATGGATAGGAAGAATTAACATCATTAAAATGTCCATACTACCCAAAGCAACCTATAGATCCAACACAATTCCTATCAAGAAAACAATGGCATATTTCACAGAACTGGGACAAATATTCTAAAAATTTATATGGAACCACAAAAGACTTCAGATATTCACAGCAATCTGAAGAAAGAAGAACAAAGTGGAGGAATCATGCTTTCTGATATCAAACTATACTACAAGGCCATAGTAGTCAAAACAGCATGGTACTGACATAAAACAGACATACAGATCAGTGAAACAGACTAGAGAGCCCAGAAGTAAACCCACACCTTTATAGTCAATTAATATTTGAGAAAGGAGGCAAAAATATACAATGGGGTAAAGATAGTCTAGAAAATAAATGATGTTAGAAAAAATGGACAGATACATGTAAAAAAGTGAAACCAGGCCATTGTCTACTATGGGTGTCCAACCTGCGGCCCATGGGCTGCATGCAGCCCAGGATGGCTGTGAATGTGGCCCAATACAAAATTGTAAATTTACTTAAAACCCTTTGTTTGCTCATCAGTTGTCATCAGTGTTTGTGTATTTAATGTGTGGCCCAAGACAACTCTTCTTCTTCCAGTGTGGCCTAGAGATACCAAAAGTTGGACACCCTTGACACCATACACAAGAATAAACTCATAATGGATTAAAGGCTTAAATCTTAGACTGGAAACCATAAAAATCCTAGAAGAAAACATAGGCAGTAAAATCTTGGACATTTCTTGTAGCAGTATTTTTTCTCATATATCACTTTGGTCAAAGCAACCAAAAGAAAAAAATAAACTATAGTTCATTTAGTTTAGTTTGATATGGGGCCATATCAAACTAAAAGTTTTTGTACAGCAGAGGAAATCATCAAGAAAATGAAAGGCAACCCACTGAATGGGAGAACATATTTGCTGATATATGTGATGAGGGATTAATATCCAAAATTTATAAAGAACTTATAAAACTCAGTGGCAGCCCTTGTTGGTGTGACTCAGTGGATTGAGTGCTGGTCTCTGAACCAATGGGTTGCCGGTTCGATTCCCAGTCTAGGGCATATGCCAGTTGCTGGCCAGGTCCCCCATAGTGGGTGTGTGAGAAGTAACCACACACTGATGTTTCTCTCCCTCTCTACCTCCCTTCCTTCCCCTCTCTAAAAATAAATAAAATTAAAAAAAATAAACCTCAACAATGAAAAAGCAATCTAATTAAAAAGTGGGCAAAGGGTCTAAATAGACACTTCTCCAAAGAGGACATGCAGATGGCCCATCGACATGAAAATATGCTCAGTGTCATTAATCGCCAGACAAATGCAAATTAAAACTACAATGAGATGTCACTTCACACCTATCAGAATGGCTTTTATCAGTGAGTCTACAAAAAGCGCTGGTGAGGATGTGGGGAAAGGGGAATGGTTGTGCACTGTTGGGGGGAATGCAGACTGGTGCAGCCCTTGTGAAAACAGTATGGAGTTGCCTCAAAAAATTAGAAATGGATCTGCCTCACAACTGAGTGATTGCACTTCTGGGAGTTTATCTGAAAAAACCTGGAGTACTAATGCAAAAGAATATGTGCACTCCTGTGTACACGGCGCACTATTGCCCACATGTCCATCGGTAGGTGAGCAGATGAGATGTCCAGCAGTATTCCATTGTGTAGATGGATATTGTGTAGATGGATATTTACACAGTGGAACACTACCGGGTGGTAAAAAGGAAGGAAATTTTACCCTTTGGAACAGCATGGATAGATCTCGAGAGCATTGTGCTAAATGAAATAAGCCAGTCAGAGAAAGATAAGTACCATGATTTCACTCATGTGGAATCTAATGAACAAAATGAACTAACAAACCAAACAGACAGATCCATAGATAGAGAGCAGGCTGACATCTGTCGGGGGGTGCGGTTCTAGGGTAGGGATTGAGCAGGAAGGAAAAACTCATGGACAGGGACAACAGTGTGCTGATTGCGAGGGTAGGGGGAGTGTGGTGGAAGGTGGAGGAGGGGGTGTGTGGGGATAAATGGTCATGGAAGACTTGACTGGTGATGGCGAACACACAATGCAGTGTACACATGATGTGTTATGGAGTGGTGTGCCTGAAACCTCTATAATTTTGTTAACCAGTGTCACCCCAATAAATTCAATAAAAAGAAAAAGAAAAGATATTCCTTTGATAGTTACATAGATGACTTTGGGGTGTACTTTGAGCAGTAGTGTATTAGAGACTTGCTTGCACAGACTGAACACTAACTGGTTGGTTTTCATAGATTTTTAGAACATCAGTTTGAGGGTGACATTGCTGATTCTGCTTATGGGTGTGAATGTAGTCATTCATTTTCTTAATTGTAGTAATTTTAGAATTTCTGTAATTATCTTCAGAATTATTACGAAGGTACACTCAAACAGACTTAGTAGTCACAGTCTTTTCATTTGGCTGTAAGTGGAATTACTGTCTCAGCAGCACTAATATAAAATATGCTCTGGTTATTCTTTGGTTATTCTTTTACAAACCAAAATATGCTTTTGGTTTGTAGTAATGGAAGGTCCCTAACCCAGACACTGTTTCCAGGCAGGCCGCTGAGCTGAACAAACTGCGCCAGGACTGTGCCAGGTTGGTGAACGAGCTGACTGAGAGAGCCGGGAAGCTGCAGCAAGAAGAAGTCCAAAGGAAGAGCGCTGAGCAAGCCGTTACTCAGCTGAAGGTGATCTGTGTCCACTGTGTTTATCGTTTCATAAATAATATAAATACTCAATTAGATGATTTAAATGTATACATAAGTTTTAGAAATGTAGTTTGAGACTTAATGGGACTTGTCTGCCTATACAGAAGTGTGTGCACTAATGTAAGAATGGAATTTTCTTACATTAAGAATTAAGTTTAAGTTTAAGCCTTACATTAAGGCTTAAGTTTGAAGTTTAAGACTGTTTAAAGATAAGGAAAATGAAATTAGCTGATTGACAGGTGTAAACAGTGGCATTTCATCTTATATGTAGAGGTTAGAGTCTACCTGTGTAAGGCAAAGATCATGTAGTTAAAATGATCTTCAACATCACTTATCCATAACTTGGATTTTTTAGTTAAGTTCAGTAAAACCCACTTTTATCCAGCATTAGAATAGATTTTTTTTCTTGCCTGAGCATAAGACCAAGGAATGCTCCAGTAGCTTTTCCTTGAACAAAAATCACACGTGATTTCCTTAGATACCAGAATTTATCTTCAGACACTCGACACGGTGATAAGCTCATGCTGAGAAGAGACGCATAGGTTTGGTGTGGCTGACTGGAGAGGAAGAGATGCATTTCTCGTAAACGTTATAGCATGTGTAGCCCTCGCTGGGTAGCTCACTAGGTTGGAGCATCGTCCTGTACACCAGAAGGCTGCAGGTTTGGTTCCTGGTCAGGGCACATACCATCTAGGTTGTGGGCTGGATCCCTGGTTGGGGTGCGTACGAGAGGGATCCAGTTGATGTTTCTCACATTGATGTCTGTCTGTCCGTCTCTCCTTCCTTGTCCCTTCCTTCTCCTAGTTCCCCACCCCTCTATAAAGTCAGTTACAAAAACTTCATAGCATATGTACATTGAGTAGAATGATGGATAGAATGGTCATTTCCTCCTTTTACTGGGGACAGAATTTGTTGAGTGTATAGTTTAATTTGTATACATTTAATTTAATTTCCTACCTAGGTATTTGATGTAGGCATACCTTGATACTCGTTACAGAATAGTAGGGATTAAAAGGCCTTTGGGAATAAACAAAATGTAGAAAATAGTGTAGTTTTTGTTTTCTTGGATCTCTGTGGGAGACTGATGTAATGGTCCTTTCTTTCATTTAATATTTGTTTTGCAGGTGTGTTTACCACTGGCATTTTTAAATATGAAAGTTTGCTCTCTAGATAAGTAGATAATGAATGACACTAAAGATTAAAGTGTATTCTGCTATACCTCAAATGATAAATTATGGGTACCTACTGAAATTTAGCAATAAAGATACCATCCCACCTTTG
The DNA here is from genome assembly GCA_004024845.1 of Tonatia bakeri. Lineage (NCBI taxonomy): Eukaryota > Metazoa > Chordata > Mammalia > Chiroptera > Phyllostomidae > Tonatia > Tonatia bakeri. The sequence continues at coordinate 34,313 of PVIA01008433.1, read as the reverse complement.
AAAACCTAATCAGCTGATGGAAGATTAATGGAAAACATATCATAGCTAAGTGGATCAGGTGTATACATAGTAGTAGGTATATTGATCCACCAGCACAAATATTATTTCTGAAATAATTTCCAATCTGTAAACCCTGTATATTGGGGTAGAATGGCTGTGCCTGGTAGTATCTGTGCATGCTATCAGGCTAGGCACATCTGCCTGTCTTATTAAAATGTAGGAGAGTAATTATTGGAATAAGCAGTTTTATGACACAACAGTAAAGATAGAGGATACTTTTTAAAAAAATAATTGCAGTCCTGTGTTCGTGCTGATTTATCCATTCTTCAGGTTCAACTGCAAGAAGCTGAGAGGAGGTGGGAAGAAGTGCAGAGTTACATCAGGAAGAGAACAGCAGAGCACGAGGCAGCACAGCAAGGTGAGGGGAAAGGTATTTATGTAAATTTAGTATATAATTCCAGGTAATATTTCCTCCCCTTTCCATGGAGAAAGTACAGTTTTGCGTTTGGGTTACAGCTCAATAAAAATAGCTTTTACATTTTCAGAGTACCTTTTTTTCCTTTAATATTTTGTAGGGTTTTAAAAATAAGAACTCGGATAGCTTTGCATGAAGCATTAAGTTGCAGAGAAGTTATAGTCCACAATAGAGTAATGGGAGCCTAGCTGTGCAAGTGTGCTTTCTGTAGTTACTTATTCCCGTTGGTTCCCTGATAACTCTTCATTTGTTTTTTTCTTTCTAAGGAAGAACTCACTTCCTATATTGTGAAGAGAAAAACAGCAAGTGCGTTGCTGTTCCAAGTAGTTGACTTAAAACTACCTACTACTTAAACACTAACTTTTGTAATGTACTCTTGATTTGGTGACTCCGTCTGTGAGATAACGGAGCTTGTGCTGTGTGTGTTACTGTGCTTCCACTGCTCCCTTTCTCTTATGAAAGAGGTGGTGAGCTGATAAAACAATGTTTTAAACAATAGGGTAGGTCGCGTAGAATTTGGCTCTTCAGATCTTTGGTTTCCTCTGTTTTTTTTTTTTCTCCCCTAATTGTTTTTCCCATTACATACTCAAGATATGGAAGGCCTTTTTCCTTGTATGTAAAGTTTATGTTAAGATACATTAGTTTATTTTTAAAGACAGTATTTATATTTTATCAACAAAGCACACATGAATTTTTCCAAAAGAATTATAATTACAAACTATATAACTATGAGTAGTAAAATCTCACTCTGCTCAGAAGCAGTTACTTTTGCTTTTAGTGTTTTGTGTCATATTTCTAAATAAGCATATTATTTGTACTTCAACTGCTGTCTTTTGATAGGCATCTGTTAACTTTCTATCACAGAAAATGAGGGCTTAATACCCTCACACTATTCTCCCCCCATACTCCTGATATTGTCATGCATACTTTTTGATCATGTCATTATTCATCATTTATATCACTATGACTCTACTCAGTTCTAAGCCAACATAAAAATTAAAACGGCAATTCTTTTCTTGAACAATGTTTTTTAAATTTTTTGGAGCTAATTATCGCTTTATGTTTTTAAGTTGTTTGATCTCTTTTTGTCATTTAAATTTTTACCTATGGTGAAACTCCCTTTAACGTTTTCCCCTCCCCTAGCCTCTGAACGTGTTAGTTGCTGGAGGACCTATTAGTTTTTCCTGCAGATATCCCTCTGGAGTCCTCAGTCTTCCTGTTTGAGTGCTCGTTACTTCCTAGGTTTGCTTCCTAGCTGGCGTCCTCAGACTTTCTTCTGTTTCTCTCTGCTGTTTCCTGGATCCCGTGTCACTGCCATCTTCTTTGCTGTCCCTCCTCATTTAATAGCATACTTTTTAGTGGCTTCAAAGACTATGCCTTGATGTGTATTGCTGAGACTTTGTATATCTGAAAATGTTTTTCTTTTCAATTTCATGCTTTGACTGGATGTAGAGTTCTGGGTTGGAAATAATTTTCCTCACAGATTTAATTTACGCTGTTGCTGGAAAGAAGTATAGTCTTCTGAGTTGTTAACCTGGACATGACCGTTAGTTTAATTTTCAGGAGCTCTTTAATGAATTGTGTTTCATTCTGGTATTAGTGTCTTCTTATGCAAGGAACATCTTACTTTTCTTAAAACTTATTTAATATATACACACATTTTCTCTTTTTCCCTATGTTTGCCTCCCTGTCTGTGGTGGTAGTCCTCCATGTTCTGTCCCTGTCATTCCTCCTCTGTTTTGGACTTGATTGTGTTACCAGGCCAGGAGGCAGCTCTCATAGTGTCTTGTATCTCGATTTCCTGAGTCTTTCTAGGATTCTGGAACACTTCCCTTTCTTCATCTCTGCCAAGTCAGTGATAATCTCTTCATTTTGTCTTAATTTCTTGTGATTTGGAGTTACATTTATTTCTGATTGCATAAATACTTGGTGTTCTCTCTCCCTCTTTTTTCTCTCTCTCCACCTCCCTCTCTTTCTTGTTTTGGGCTTATCATTAAGATGAGAAGCAGACAAAAGTTTTACTTCATCTTATACCAGGACGTTTGTCAACTTTCAGCATCTTTCTCTGTTTTCTAGATAGAGTACAAAGAATTTATAAGAAATTCACTTAAAATACTTACTAAACTGTCAGTGAAATAAAGAGTACTTTCGAGAGATGGTGTAACAGTTTTAAACATCCACATACTGTTCAGTTAACACATTTATTAAATATGTACTGTGTTCCAAACCTTGGGCCCAGCGCTGCATTCAGAAAAGGCAGTTCCTGATTTCAGAAAGCTGGGACAGGAGCTGAATTAGTACCGTGTGGCAGGTACCATGATTAAAAGTAAGCACAGGCTGTTCAGGGGAGCTGTATGCAGGAAGGAGAGAGCAGAGGAGAGATTCAGGAGGGTTTTCTGGAGGAGATAATGCCTACACTAAAGGTGAGTAGCAGTAACCAGGGAAGGAAGAGACCTTTGTAAAATGCAATGCTTTGTTACAGATTTGCAGAGTAAATTTGTGGCCAAAGAAAGTGAAGTACAGAGTCTGCATAGTAAGCTCACAGACACCTTGGTGTCAAAACAGCAGCTGGAGCAAAGACTAATGCAGTTAATGGAATCGGAGCAAAAATGGGTGAGCAAAGAAGAGGCTCTACAAATACAAGTTCAGGTATCTAATTTTTGTCTTGAAAAAACAAAGGTGGGCGGTTGTTGGATGTGTCTGTGTAGCGGAGAGAGGAGACTCTACCTTATCTTAATTCTGGAGTGGTGATGAATAATTTAAATTAATCTTTGAGCACTTGACACAATATAGTGTGTTTGAATATGTACTTGAAGATGTTCTTAACCACAGTCTTAGGCCTTTTGTATTGGATTAGGAATAGCACAACACATTCTTATTTTCTACTTTACAAATTAACTCTCCAAAAAGAATGCCTAATTACTGATGTTTTAAAATGATGCTTGACTTCTGGTCAAGATGGTACCATAGGTCAGTGTGGCTGTCCTCCTTGTACAGCCACATCAGGGTTGCAGCTGACGTGTGCGACAGCCATCACTCAGAAATCAAGCTGAGTGGAAGTCTGACAACTGCAGAGTTAAAGAAGCCATGTCCATCCAGAGTGGTAGGAGGTACGGAGACACAGAATGGGCTGGTTCCACACCCACGTATGGTGGATAAAAATTTGGGAGGGGTGTCTCAGGAATGAGGAGTCCTGGTCTCATGCCAAACCCCCAGCCTAGGATTCCAGTGCCAGGAAGAGAAATCCCCATAACTCACACCTGCAAACCCAGCAGGGATTGAGTCGGTGGGAAACTTCCGGACTCCCAAGCAGTTGCTTTTAAAGAACCGACAGAAGCGCTTACTCAGACTCACCCCCCTGAACTCTGAACTCTGGCGCCGGGCTAGCAGCTTGGAGAGTACCAGGGGCACACGCGGGGGAGCCAGAGTGCCTGGCATTAAGGGGGGACCCTTCCCCCACAGAGCCAAAGAACCACCAGGCAGGTGCCATGTCTGAGTCTCTTTCAACCTGGCTAACACTGTTTGCCCCACCCCGGAGATCCCTTGAGGCTCCCTCGCACCCAATTTATGGGCCCACCCAAGCGGTTAACAGAGACTTTTCTACACGAATGGCTGGTCTTGGCTCCTACTTCACAATTTCCTAAATCCTCTTAAATAACCAACAGCCATCCACAGTGAGCCCCCAGCAACTTGTACCTCTTGCTGAATGGCCCAAAATCAGCACTATAGCAGCAGCAAGCCTAGTTTGTCTTGGCTTCGCCTGGGAATCTCCAAGCCCAGCACAAGTAGTACCCATCTCAGATTGCTTTATAGCTCAGGCAGGGTGGCCCCAGGCATAACATAGGTGGGGGTGGACCTTGGCCTGCAACACCCGGGAAAACCCAGGGCCAGCACGCCCAGTGGACAGTTACAGACCGCATCAGAGCACCACCACCCTACGTGTGTACAGCTAATCCTTCACGGAGGGTGGATATTTGTGGTCAGTGGTCATAGCCAGTCCTTGCAGCTGACTGGCCTGGGTAAATCCCTCCCATTGATCGGTCAACAGATGAAGCCGAGAATCAAATCAGCGATTTGGAATGTAAGGAAGCAAAAAGCAAGCAATCAGAATTACAAGAAAAAAAGAATTCAGTAAAACAATGATGGAGTAAGCAGCTTTTGGGACAACTTTAAGAAGTCCAGCATTTGCCTCATAGGGGTGCCAGCAGGAGAAGATAAAGAGTAAGAGATTGGAAATCTATTTGAAAAAATAATGAAAGAAAACTTCCCTAATTTGGTGAAGGAAATAGACATGCAAGTCCAGCAATCACAGAGTCTCAAACAAGATGGCTGTAAAGAGGCCCACTCTAAGACACATCATAATTAAAATGCTAATCGTTAAAGAGAATCTTAAAAGCAGCAAGAGAAAAGCAGTTAGTTACCTACAGAGGAGTGCCTGTAAGACTGTCAGCTGATTTCTCAAAAGAAACTTTGCAGGTTAGAAGGGATTGGCAAGAGGTATTTGAAGTCATGAAAATCAGAGACCTACAGCCAAGATTGCTTTATCCAGCAAAGATATCATTTAGAATAGAAGGGCAGATGAAGAGTTTTATAGACAAGAAAAAACTAAAGCAGTTCACCATCACAAAACCATTACTATATGAAAGGAACTTACTTAAGAAAAAGAAGATCAAAATTAGGAACAATAAAATGGCAATAAACATGTATCTGTCAACAACTGAATCTAAAAAACAAACTGAGCAAACAAGAACAGAGACAGAATCGTGGATATGGAGAATGTTTTTTTTTTTTTTTTTTTTAAAGATTTTATTTATTTATTTTTTAGAGAGGGAAGGGAGGGGGGGAGAGAGAGAGAGAGAAACATCAATGTGCGGTTGCTGGGGGCCATGGCCTGCAACCTAGGCATGTACCCTGACTGGGAATCGAACCTGCGATGCCTGGTTCGCAGCCCGAGCTCAATCCACTGAGCTACACCAGCCAGGGCGGATATGGAGAATGTTTTGATGGTTGCCACATGGGAGGGGGATGTGGGAAAGTGGGTGAAAGGGCATTAAAAAGTGCAAATAGGTAGTTACAGAATAGCCATGTGGATGTGAAGTACAGTTATAGGAAATGGAGTAGCCAAAGAACCTATATGCATGACGCATGCATATAGGAATTTTATTTTTTCGAAACTGAATTTTATTTTTTCAAAACTGTGGTGTAGGGATTGCCTGAGGGAGTTGGGGGTGCTGCGAGGAGGGGGACAAAGGGGGGAAAATTGAGACAATCATAGTAGCATTATAACATAATTTTCAAAAAAAATAACATGATGTCTTTTAGAATCAAAGAATGTCTTTTTAAAGATAAATACATGTACCTTAGTTTGTTCATGTGTGTTGGTGTATTTGTTAACAGTACACTTTTCTCCCTCTCCGTTTTGCTTCCTACTTATGAAAGGATATTCTGGAACAGAACGAAGCTTTGAAAGCTCGAATCCAACAACTCCATTCCCAGACAGCAGCGCAGGTAATGGTGTTTTCTTACTGCTTCTCATCGCTGGCAGCTCCTGGCTGTGCACCTAACCACCTCAGTGCCTGTTGGGTCTGAGTACTGGACCAGGGATCAGGAGACTGGTCAGTGAATTAACGCTGATAATCCCGAGTGCCGAACATTTTGATAATTATATATAGTGCTGAGGGAAAACAATTGAAATCCAGCTAATTAAGAGGTGGGTTAGAGAGTTTTTTGTTTAGGAAGAAAAATGTCCACAATTCTGTAATTAAAGAGGAGGAATTGGTCAGATGGTGTCAAGATAGTATTTTGTGTATTAGAAGTGCTCACTAATATTGACTAGCCATAGGGTAAATTTTATATGCCCTCAGGGTGTAGCAGTATGTTAACCATGACTCTCATGTTACATATGCAAAAGGATTATTTTAAGATTTATGTCTCAGTATAGTGAGTGGGGAAACCTTCCAAAATTTTGCAAGTGGCACTACAAGACCTGTTTTTCTTTGGCAGCATTTTTATAGAATATGATAGGTAGGTAGATATAGGTATAGTCTTTAGAGTATAAATAGAACATTCTGGAAAAAGTTGAAAACATTCCTGAGTACTTGTTTCCATAATACATATACTGTGAATTTTAATTCTTCAACTTTATCATTCTAAAAATTGGTTGTAGAAAAAGTATTAGCTTAGACTACAAGTCACCTTTCTGTATAAAAAGTAGTTTTAACATTATAAACTTGTGTTTTAGGCAGGCAAGTTTGAAGTGTCAAAATTTTGAGATAGAAAATATTTTCTTTTCCAGTTGCTTTCCTTGTAGAAATTATAGTCTAAAATTAATTGGGAAGAATTATTTAGCATAGGAAAGGATGTTTGTGTGTTTATGGATGTTTATATATATGTAAATTATCAATTCAAATTGGATCAAAGCCTTAAGTTACTAGTTAAAGGTAGCTCTAGAAAATTTATTGGGAATTAAATACTTACAGGATGCTGTCAGTACCTTTTAAAAAGTAAAGATGAGCATAGATAATGCCAAAATACTTAGTTCTTACCTTAATCATGAATTGTGTCATTTCATTATTGGAAATTGTTAGGAACACAAGCACAGAGATGAACAACAGTTGTGGCTGTTTTTCCTGTTTTGTTCCTTTGTTGGTTGTTGGTGATCACATTTGCCTTCAAAATAACAGCCACTATTTATTGCACACTCATCATGGGCCAGATGGCTACCTTAGAAATTTTATATACATTAATTTGTTTTAAGTTTTAAGTCTGTTATGATGATGATTGTACAATGTATAAACTTTGTCTTATATGCTTTTATGTTGACACCTGTTTTTCTTTCTTAGACCTCTGCTTCAGTTCTAGCAGAAGAATTACATAAAGTGTAAGCCTACCTTTCTGCATTTCTCTTCCAATTGCTTAGTCACCATGAACAGATACCTGTTAGGTTCAACACTTAGGATTAATTTTATATTGTATCTTGTTCAGAAAATACTCTCAAGTAGATTTGGAACAACTTTTGCTCCCTGCTACTCCAATTCCCCCTAATGATTTATTTCCTGGAAAGGTGTTTTTATGTCTTCATTGTAAAAAAAAAGTTGGGGAAGTTTTTTTCATGTGAGCTTGAGCAGTTATGTGGGAGAGGTAACTGATTTGAAATCAGTGGAAGTAAATTATTTTTGTGTCTAATAAGTAGTTGTAGGTACTCTGTATCTTAATTGTATGGTGGTGCCCAAAACAAAGTTCTGGGTGTGTTTTGTATTACGTAATCGAGTTCAAAGGCCTAAAACACAGTTTTGACATTGTCATGCTTGTAGTTTAAAAAAAATTAATCCTTTGATCTCAAGTTTTAAAATAGGGATAGGTATTTTAGGGAGCTGTAGTAATGCATGAGTCATTCCTAAACTGAAAGGAGCTGAAAAATGGAGTGCACATTTACTGAGAAACTACTAAAGTGAGGATGACTATGTTTAAGTCTTTTTAACCCTTTGATTTGTGATTTGACTTCTAAATGCTTATTGAATGTACAAACGTGTGTCTCGTTAAAGGATTGCAGAAAAGGATAAGCAGATAAAGCAGACTGAAGATTCCTTAGCAAATGAACATGATCATTTAACAAGTAAAGAGGAGGAACTTAAGGTATAGTAATTATTATAAATGGCTGCAGTATTTTACAGGCATTGAATTACCCTGATCTTGCAGTCAGTATACGTGTCTGTGAAGAATGGGAAAATACTCCAGAATTCATTTGAAAAGTGTTTTTCTAAATTGCATAATCCTTTTTAGCCATCTAAGAGGAAAAGTTTACAGGGTTTTTCTCATATGATCTAATTTACAATAATTGGGGAAATATGCCAAACAACAGATACTGATGGTTTCTCTTTCTAATTTAAGAAATTGTAATTTGAGACTTTGAGACTTTTGCTTAAATAGAAAAGAGATTTACAACTTCAAAGTCAATTATATTAAATATTTCTAACTCCATTTTTCCTTCTTGTTCTAGGATATACAGAATATGAATTTTTTATTAAAAGCTGAAGTGCAAAAATTACAGGCCCAGGCAAATGAACAGGTAGATCTTTAGTGCTTTTCAGCATTTGCCTCAGGTTGTCAGTTCATTTATGCTTGTATTACTGGCATTGCGAGCCCTCGTTTTACTCTGTGGACAGTGAAGAAGAACGCTGGCTACTCACGTCCGGCTGCGTGGCGCGTCGCTACAGTCCTCTTCCGTTTGACCACGACCCGCACGATGTTAGCTGTTTCCACGCTGAAATCAGTGTTCAGTGCAGCGAACTGACCGCTGTAGAGATACCAGAGGAGCGGTGATGGCACTCTGACTGTGCTGATACGTCTTGGCCTTTTGCCATTTAATTTAAAAAGGATGTATCTTTTTATTAGGGTAAAAGTTTGTCACTGAGAAGTACGGATATTAGACAGCCAGAAGTATTACGGCAGTGTATGGTACTGCTTTAACTTTAGTCCACATATATGAAAATGTGACTTTTTAATATGTAAAAATAAGTAAAAGAACAGTGTTTCCTGAGAAACGATATAATTCTCATCTCGTTCTAAACACAGGCTGCTGCAGCACATGAGCTGGAGAAAATGCAGAAAAGGTGGGTAATGTGTTGTTGTCCATGGGGCTGTTCTGTGTTTATATAAAATGTAAATTACAGAAAATATTGCTGCTTATAGCTGATAGTTGTGCGCATGATTTATGTGAATTTTCTGAGTATCTGAAGTATTTCAATTGATTTTTTTTCCCCATAGTATTCACATTAAGGATGATAAAATAAGTTTGCTTGAAGAGCAGCTACATTGTGAAATTTCAAACAAAATGGAAGAATTTAAGGTGTGTGATTAAGCTTGTCCACCCAGCTTTTTTGAAGACCTTGTCATAGTTTTCAGTTGAAGTGAATCTAGAAGTACTGAAGCAGTGTTTCTGTAGTTCCTTTTGGTGGCTTATACAAACAGTGAATTTTATTGTACACTTTTTGCCTAGATTATCTTGTCTCTTAAATAGACTTGAAATTTGTTTTGCCATAGCCTTTTCTCACAGTTTTCAGTTTCAGTTGGTAGTTTGTGATGGTTTCATCTGCCCCCATTGTTGGTGTGGTGCTAGTTTCTGGTTCATGGCCAACTAGCTTGAGTGCTACAGAGCATTCTGATTGCCAGGGTGCATCTCTGTATATAGTATGATTTCCTTTTTTTTTTTTTTTGCTTTTATTTAATAGGAATCCTGTCAGGGGTGTCCAACCTTTTGGCATCTATGAGCCACACTGGAAGAGAAGAGTTGTCTTGGGCCACACGTTAAATATATTATGACATATAATCACACAAAAAAATCTCATAATGTTTTAAGTAAATTTGCGATTTTGTATTGGGCCGCGTATATAGCCATCCTGAGCTGCATGCAGCCACAGGCTACAGGTTGGACACCCCTAAATACTCACTTAATGAAAGCAGGGTTTCCCAAATTCCATTGGCACAAACTGTTCAACTTTTGGAAATACAATGCTGCTAACAGTTTCAGCACCATTTTGGGATAAACCACATGACTGACTTAGGGGGTTCAGTAGAAGTTGTGGTTTTAGAGATTGTTTACATGTACTTTATACTAGTAGTCTCGGATGTATTCACTGGAACTGAGAAATGGAGCCTTGTGGGATTTGCATTCTTATGTACATCAGTATGTAATTTACTTATCTCTTTATTAGTACTTAAAACAATAACATGGGCTTGATTTTTTTTTTTCCAAGAACCCATTCAGATGATTGCTTTGTTAACATTTTCTTAATAAAACAGTAATTTGAGATTCTGTCTCCCAGATTTTAAATGACCAAAACAAAGCATTACAATTAGAAGTTCAGAGGCTACAGACTCTTATTTCTGAACAGGTAAGGCTTTTCATGAGTCACAAAGTGGAATATCCAATGTATTATAAGGTCTGCTTCTTCTTAAATAGTAACCAACTCATTCATTTTGAGAAATTTTGCTTAAGTATAGATATGTCTTTTGATTGAATTTCTATTGTTCCTGTGCTTACCAAATAGCTAAATTAAATAAAATACAATTTTTCTTTCTGAGAGGAAGTTAATGCTGACATGTTTATCAGCACCGCCCCCCCCACCCCAAAGAAAGAAAAGTGTAAAAAGATGCATAAAAAGAATTTTTAGAGCATTCTGATACACTTGGCTCTCAGGATAAAAGTCTTCAGACTTGGAGCCTGACTTTCTCTAAGGCAGCATGGTTTCTTAAAAAAGAGAATGGATTTGAAACCTAATCCAACACTTCAAGCAGAGTGACATTGATCAAATTATTTAACCTTTCTGTAACCTCTTGTTCCAAGTCTTTCACATTTTATTTATAACATAAACTTGGTAGATTTAAATGGGCAAGTTTATGTGCTTAGGCTAGTGCTTTGCAGATAGCAGACATCTTAAAGCTTAATATCTTTCCCTTAGAATATTTATTTTTTCCATCTCATTTCCAGCCCCTACCACCAGCATACTTTTTTCTGTGTTTATAGTAAGCCCTCAGAACTCTCGCAGCCTGAATAAGCATGGCTGCCTGAACTAGAGCCCTGGGCCATGTCCAGTTTATGCCTGTTTCCAAGACTTGCCTTCACACTCTTCTTCTGTACAACTCTTCAAGTTTCACTTTTTAAAAACATTCTAAAAATTCTTGACACATTAAAATAGAAGCTTTGTATGTGTTTGTAATACCGTTAACTTTTTAGAATACACTTTTATTAGAAGCTGAAATGTAAATTATTGCAAACAATAGCTCTCCCTTCATAGTGTGTGCTTCCTTTTTTATTTTAAAATTCACATTTATGCAGGTATTGAATGGTATAAGTAGTTGTGCCAAATACACTGGAAGTATTTTGTTAACATCTGTTTACTTGTCAAGAAGTAATCCACTTATTTTTCTTCCCCCCTCCAGTTAATGTTAAGTGCTTTGCTTGATCTTTATTACTTTGTATTTCTTTACCCTTGCAAACTAAGGGTAGTAGGTGAGAAAATTCTGAACAGATGATATTTAGTGCAGGCATATGACTTCATGCCTCTATAATCCTAAAATGGTGTTAAATCTTATTTTAAGTCTTAATCTTATCTCACTTTGTTGTGGTATAGTTTATAAGCGATAGGATATTTCAATTGTAAGCTCTTTTCTACTTCTTTTGCTTAATCTTTATTTTGTTTTCCATTACCATTTAGTTCTACTACTTAATTTATCATCCATCTCTGAAGTCTGGTTGTGCCTTACAATCTCTAGTTTCAGTTTAGTTGGCAGCCTTTTAAATTTTGAGTGCTACCGAAAATACCGACTGTCAGATGCAACATCAATGACTTGGATTAGATTAAATATGACAGGTGTTTTTCTGTTGTGTTAATTCTTACCCAGAAAAGCATTATGTATTTTTTGTAAGTTGGTTATCAGAGATTCTGGAAACCTATTTCAATAAATAAAGTTCATACTTTCTAAAACTAAGTCCATGGGAGATAGAAGCAAATGTCTAGAAACTTCTGTATCTATCCTAAAATTCCAGTCGTAGAGGTGCTGGTAACTCCTACTGAATTTTTAAAAACATTTTAACTTTTGTTCTGTACCAGAAATTGTATTCTCCATCATTAGACAAGAGTAAAACCATTAGCTTTAAATTTTTCTTTTTCTTAAAGTTAGGTAATATGATGCCCTAAAACTTGCTATTCTGGTGTCTTATGTAAGCTATCACATGTAGCAGTTAATAATTAAAAAAATAATATTTTTTAAGCTCCTCTAATTTCTTTCTTAGCCTTTTATTTACTGTGAGGTTTCTGTGTACTTTTGAATAGTTAAAATAACAATTTTTAGCATGAGATTGATTTTTTAAATGTATAAGTTTTATGAAGTTTTAGAAATAGTCTACAGAACAAAATTTCATGGTTATTTGAGTCTTTTTTGCTTAAAAATTATTTGATAAGAGTGGAAGCTCACTTTGCGGTACTAAGTTAAGTTCTTTGGTAATTAGATTTTTTCTCATGTTGTGAAAGCTCTTTTTGAAAAAATTGTAATAAGCATGTGACTGTGGTGTTTTTTTGGTTGTACTTCTGACTTACCTATCTCATCTTGGCAGACCAAGAACCATCTCTAGGACCTTTTCTCTCATCATTTTTATTGCTGTGGTAATGAAAGAAAAGATAAAGATTAGTATAATTTTCATTTTTTCCATTCCTACCTTTCTTTAACCTACCCAGTAGTCAAAATTCCAAGTGACAGTTGAGAGATGAACAGCTCAGTTATGAAGGGCTACAGGACAAAAGGACTAAAGTAAGTTTAGTCCTTTGCCCCATGGATTTATATCTTGGAGGAAGAGATTAGGTTTACTGAAGCAGAAACCAACAGTGATGCCAGGTTGTTGTTTCTTGAGGTGCAGGAAGCAGAAAGGCAGCAAATACCGGGTAAGGCAACCTATTGATGCACTAAAGAAGAAAAAGCTCCATTTGGGATGTCAGCCTGTGGATAGATGATGCAAATAGATTAGTTTCAAAAATCTCATTTATTCTGAATAAAATAAAACTTTCTTGGGGTGGGGGTTCTTAAGTGTCCTTTTTAGTTTTGGGTCAGCCCACTGTGTTTATTGAGCACCCACTGTGTGCCCAGTGCTTCAGGGACACTCAGCCCCAGCCCTTCCCTCTGGGAGTTCACAGTTCAGCCAGCTGGGCCCAGAGAAGCGGGTAGGACATGGAGTCCTTTTATTTTTCAGGATCTTGACTTTAGCAGAGGAGCAGCATGGCTTTTTATTCTTTTTTTTTTTTAATTTATTTATTTTGAGAGAGAGAAGGGAGGGAGAAAGAGAGGGTGAGAACCATCGATGTATGGGAGAAACATCAGTTGGTTGCATTTCATACACCCCCAGCCAGGGACCTGGCCCACAGCCCAGGCATGTGCCCTGACTGGGAATCAAACTGGAGACCTTTTGGTGCACAGGATGGTGCTCATTCCACTGAGCCACAGCAGCCAGGGCAACTTTTTGTTCCTATTCTATTAGATTTTTAAGATTCAGTGATTAAGCCCTGGCTGGTGTCACTCAGTGGATTGAGTGCTAGCCTGTGAACCAAAGGGTCGCTGGTTCGATTTCCAGTCAGGGCACATGTCTGGGTTGTGGGCCAGGTCCCCAGTGGGGGATGTGTGAGAAGCAACCACACATTGATGTTTCCCTCCCCCTCTCTCTCCTCCCCACTTCCCCTCTCTCTAAAAAGAAATAAAATCTTTAAAAAAGATTTATTGATTAAGATTATTAAGTAATAAAACTATGAGGACAGGAAGTTTTTTCTCTTTGCCCTGCTTTCTGATTGTATTTTATTGCAGAAGAATTCATTATTATATAAGATGTAGTTTTGAAAACCTTCTAGGGAGAGAGATTGGATTGGATTAAACATAATGTATAAAGTAAAAGTATTGGATAGATGCTAAACTGGGTCAGTTTTGTGGTTCGAATATTGAACGAGCAGCTGACCAAGAATACTTGTTGAACTGTGACCTCATTAAAGGGGCTGCTACTTTATTAAATATTTACTAATTGAGTATGTTGGGAGCTGTGCTACATGCTGAGGCTACAGAGATGAATGAGACTAGGTTCCAGTCCTCGAGAATGCGGTGTAGTGTGGGAATAGATACACAGCACAGAACAGTGTGAAGAGTAAAGTTCTTTAACTGTGTGGACAGGTTAGGAGGAGACATAATGGGTTCTGTTGGAAAGGGAGTGAGGGTGAAAGTGGGCAGAGAGGGGACAGCGAAACCTGATTCTGAAGAGTGGCCATGAGTTTGTCAAGCAGCTGAGAGGCAGTCCAGGCTGAGGGGATGTAGTGTTAAGTGTCATGGTAGTATATGAGAAAAGTATATATTGAGAGCATACTGTACAAGTGCAAAGTATGAGGCGTAAGGAGTAGAAAGTCACTAGGGCCTAAACATGAACTTTGTCCATTGTGTAAGGATCATGAACTTGATTTAGCGTGAAAGTATGGCACTGAGGGGTGCTGCAGGAATGAGTGTTTCGTCTAGCATTTTAGGTAGAGTATTTTGATGACAATGCAGTGTTTGAATTTATGTAGGGGCATAGTATGTAGGAATCAAAGTAGGATACAACTAAATGGTTAGCTTGGCCTTAATAGTGCTGTCTTTTTAAAATTGAGCTTTAATTGACACATTATATATTAGTTTCAGGTGCACAGCGTAATGATTTGTTATTTTTGAATACTGTGAAGTGATCACTGTAAGTGTAGTTATCATCGATCACTGTATGTAGTTACAAATTTTGTGTTGTCTTTTATGTAAGATGATACTCATCAGAAATAAAGATGAGCAAAAACCATCTTAATGAAAGATTTGTTAACTCATTGCATGATTTATTTTTCACAGTTTATAAACCTGATTAAATATACTCTTGAAAGCTCCTGTCTCCTTTCTGATGGTAGGAAAAAATTTTCCTGTTTGGAAATTCTTCTGGTATACCTCACAAAATAATCCTGACGGACTAGAGGCAGGGGGAAGAATTGGGGTATTGTCTTAGCGGAGATCAGTAGTGCTGAGAGCCTAACCTAGGGCATAGAAGAAAAGTGGATGTATTTTAGGATTTGGATTTAAAATGGAAAAAATACTAGTGTATGTTAAAAATGGTTGTAATAACATTGGAAAAAAATTGAGAAACTAGTGAAATTAGGAGAAAGCAGGTAGGGATGGGTGCCAGATAGTGTTCTAGGAAAAAGACCCTCAACCTGTTTTGTCAGGGTGCTCAGCTGCCTCAAGAAGGCCTAGGGATGCTGAGGGGAAGCCCTGCTTTTGGACATACGATAAATTCTGACTCTGGGGACTTGTGTGTGTATGAGGGGTGGCAGGAGGGGCCAATTGCAGGGGTCAACTCAATGTCATGTTTTAATGCTTTACAGGGAGGATGTATTCATGTGTTGCACCTGAAATTTATAATCAGTTTTAAATATTGGTCTGGGTGGTGGTTATATGACATCTATGCGTTTGCCTATATAAATGTTGTACCTTAGTTTTAAAAGTTAAAAAATCTACTTATACAAAGAAAGAGCAAAGCATTTCCTGGCCCTCAAGACCTTAGAGCCTTTTATTTTTTTATATTTGAAGAACTGAATTTATTAATGTAAAGGACTTCAGATAAATTATCTTCTTATCCTTAAGATTTTCTTTAGTAGTGATTAAAAAATTACTCATAACGTACTAGCCCGTTTGGTACTTCATCGTTTTTTCTTGTGTAGCTGCTGCTCTTCTGATTTACGTTTGGTAAATCAATTCTTTAGTTATTAACAGTCTTCAAATGTGGGTCATTTCCCTAAATATTGGATTTATTTAAAACTAAACAATTTTCATAGAATTCTGTTTCTAAAGTAGTTTTACCCAATGCAGAGTTGGTAAACTAAACTCTTTCTGGTGATTTTTATTTTAGCCTAATAAAAATGTTGTGGAACAAATGGAAAAATGGTAAGAATTTATAATTTTCTTTTTATATTTTAGTGACTCACTTCTACCAAATTTGAGATAACAGAATTATTAACTGTATTAATCTAGATTCTTAAAATTGTTTTTGTCCTTCACAATGGATGAGAGTGGTATGCTGTTGGGTGATTGGATTTTGGATTGTATTAGGGTTGTGGGTGTCGTGTGTGACAGTTACTTGTTCAGGCTAGCGTGTGAACATGCATTACTTGAGCACATTTTACTCATTGGTAGAGAAGAAGTACCCTTAGACCATAGTCGGTGATCCTCAGAAACGTTTCTAGAATTAAGTATTGTAAGGAATGATGGACACAGGAGTTAGTCCATGTAAAATATTTAAGAATGGTGTTATTCATTTTCCTTGTAAAATAGTTCATATGTTTGTTTTAAATGTATAATTACAGTATTCAAGAAAAAGACGAGAAGTTGAAGACTGTGGAGGAATTACTTGAAACTGGACTAATTCAGGTGGCCACTAAGGAGGAGGAACTCAATGTAAAGCACTTTCAGATTTGTTTTTCTTGTGAAGGGATTTTACTGTATTTTGTGTAAGATTTTTCCCACAGCTTTTAAGCTGTGTGTGAGTTACCCACATTTTATGACATTTTTTCATTAGATTTAAGATTTTATTAGAATACAAAAATACATAATTGGTTATAGCATTCACTGCTTTAATGATGTAGATACTGTTGTTATAGTTTGTAAAATATGCTTCCCTACTTCCACCCATGCTCAAATCATAATCAGTGATAACTAGCAGACTTTGTAAGTTCATGAAATAGCATTAGAGGCCAGAGAAAGGAGAGACTGCAGTTCTCTTTTATGATTATCATTAACTAACTTGAGTAGGATAGATAGGTGCTGGGAGAAATAATTTGAAGAGATGATTTTGAGTTTAGTTTGATAAGTGTTGTACTTTGTGGTTATTAAGAGTGGAAACATAAATAGAAATACTTGTGGGGATAATTGAATTAAAAATGTATTTGGTTAGCTCTAGAAGTTACAGGATTGTAGACTGGTAGAAGAAGTGAGATTTTTGGGCCTTCCAGAGAGAGAGTCAGCTAAAGAAAAACGAGAAGCTTGTTTATTTTGAAATAGCTATTATTTTTCAGAAAATTAAAGTATATTCTGCTTATGTGTCTTTGAAAAAGGCAATAAGAACAGAAAATTCATCTTTGATGAAAGAAGTTCAAGACTTAAAGGCTAAGCAAAATGATCAGGTAATGTATTAGATCCTGCAACCATTTTCTTTAAAACAGTGAACATTCAAACATATAGCAAGAATGAATTGTTTTGTCTGTTCCTACCTTCTGCAAAGTGGAATTTGTCAATTGCAGTTTTACTCTGTAAATGATTAGTGACTTGTTCGTCACTAGTAGAGGCAGCAGTTTTTTGGATGCTGACTGTATCTCAAGCACTAGGTGGAGTACTCTACATAGGAGGTCATTGCTTCTTGTGACAGTGGTAAAGGGTTTTAAGTACATGAATAGAAAGTGAGACTCATTTACATAATGGTAGAAAAGGCTACCTAAAATTCGGTGATTTTTTAAAAAAGATTTTATTATTTATTTTTAGAGAGGAGAAGGAAGAGAGGAAGAGAAGCATCAGTGTGTGGTTGCCTCTCGAGCACCCCTACTGGGGAACCTGGCTTGCAATGCAGGCGTGTGCCCTGGCTGGGAATTGAACTGCAGACCCTTTGGTTTGCAGGCTGGCACTCAGTCCACTGAGTCACACAAATGCAAAAATTATGTAATTTTTTAGTTGAATTTTCTCTTTATCTTGTTAGAATTATTAATTCTATAATTTTAGCATTTATGTGTTGATTTTTCTTTTGGTCTACACTTAACCATAAGTAGCCTTAAGGCTGCTTACTTTGAAAGTGCTTCTTATTTTCATAATTATGACATTAAAATCTGATAAGAATTAATTCCTGGATTTACTTTTCCCATTTGGATTTTGGTATAGTGGAAAATTTAAAGATAAAATATTTTCTATTTCTGACCCATTTATATTTTGATTAAATGATTAACTAGGATTACTTTCTATTTCCAGGTCTCTTTTGCATCTGTAGTTGAAGAACTTAAAAATGTGTAAGTGACGACAATATTAAACTGGTCTTCCTCTTTTGGTCTGTTTTCTTAGTGCTGATGAATCTTGTTTTATTGTGCAGTTGAGATAGTTGATGTGTGTTAGTTTACCTTTCACTCTAGAAGTTTTCATCGATGGAGTAAGCTGTGCTTTCCCCAGTAGAATGTGATTGCGAAAAAATTTATTTCCATAATTGATTCCATTTATTTTCCTAACTTGTGAAATTGTTAATTTTCTGTTTCTGTGGTAGGAACTACTAAACAATAGTCTTTATTGGATAGGGAGATAAGTTCCTTGCTTGTATCTTCTTTCTGAGATGTCTGTAAAGGTTGATGTCATAACTGTGTGTAAGTTCTGTCACAGCTTTTGTTGCCCTAAGAGCCAGTGTTGTTGAGAGGAGCTTGATTCTCCTTGCTGTTCTTTAGGGTCCAAGTCTTGTATTCTTTTGTGTGCTTTCGAAGCATGTCACCAGCTTCCCCTTGCATGCCTAGGGTTCAGTCACCTGGTAGTTACCGATCACTTCTCTTTTAGAAAGAGCTTTAGGTATTTCTACTATGCCTGACGTGTTGTTATTTTACTTAAAATGGGGAGAATTCATTTGGTGAGTTTTTTCATGATTCGATACTGTTCTTAGTTGGTGATGATTTCTGTTCAAGTTTAATACTGCATTTCTTTAAGAATTCATGAGAAAGATGGAAAGATCAAGTCTGTAGAAGAACTTCTGGAAGCAGAACTTCTCAAAGTTGCTAATAAGGAGAAAACTATTCAGGTATTGTGAGAGAGAAAACTGTGTTGATTGTTTTTATCAACTTTAGTGAATACCATTTAATTTCATGTGTTTGTCTGTACATTGCATTTTATGTCAATTTCTGTGTTTCCATTGTCCAATCTTGTCTGTTTTGTCATTGTCAAGGATTTGAAACAGGAAATAGAGGCTCTAAAAGAAGAAATAGGAAATGTCCAGCTTGAAAAGGCTCAACAGGTAAAAATCCCAGAGCCATAGCATGACAGATATGTTAGCCTATGTGCATTTATGAGCTCTTTGGTTTTTTTATTGTTACATGGGGAAAAAAACTTTTAGTAGTGTGATGTAAGTATATTGGGTTACTCACTTTTTATTTTTTTGCCTGATTTGAGAAAATGTTCTTGATATTTTAATCACTATGTTTGAACTCTTAAAGATTCTTTTTTAGAAAATTTTCTGTATTGTTTCATTTTAGTTTACCAATTTAAAACACACAACACTTTGGTAAATCTTTTAACATTTTTTTAACTGCATGGACTGTAATGTTTTGTTATAGAATATGTATTGCTCAATATTTGCCTTTGGAACAAAGTACAGATTTCATTGGAGGATTTCAGAGGTAGAAGTGGTTACTGGAAATAGATGGGTTTTGGTGAATTTAATCTAATAAGGCTTCATTGAAAAAAAGGTGAGATTGCATGGAAGAGATGATTCATTCATTCATCCAACAAATTCATTCAACAACATTGGAGTCCCCTACTTGTCAGAGCGCTATGTTAGTGATCGAATATAATGTGCCGAACGAAACGGAGTATTATGATGAAAAGGTAAGACTCCTCTTAATATAGATGGCTAGGTCAGGAAAGTCTCCTGAGGAATCGACATCTAAGCCGAGATCTGCAGGGACTATAGAGGATAAAAGGTTCTATTATAAACTGTGTGCAATAAGAAAAGGAGATTACAGGGGCAATACAGAGTGCTGCTGTGTAGCTGGCCTTGAAGACTCAGAAAGACAAACTCTGATATGGTAGGGAGGTATGTGCGTGGTTTAATGTTTTAATGTTCACAATCACAGAAGTATCACATTATTGAGACTCATTATTCATAACTATATTCCTTACCACCACCTGCCCTCCTACCTTACATTTGTTGCTCTTACTGTCATGGAGTCAAGAAATGACAAAATTAAAACACATCTCATTTTAGCATGAATAATTCAGCTCGGATCTTTGTAATTTGGAATGTATCTATTTTAAAGTTTATCATAAAACTTTAATAAGGTAAGTTGAAAAGATTATGAGTTACTTTTTTCTTTGTATTTCAGTTATGTATCACTTCTCAAGTTCAGGAGCTTCAGAACTTGTAAGCACCATTTCTTCCATTTCTCTTTAGTATCTCTTTCCAGCAAGTTCAGTGCAATTATAATGGAAGTCATAGCTTCTTTTTGTTTGATTTCAAGTAATATTTTAGGGGATATCAAATTATAACCTCAAGGTCTTAAGTTCACATTAGAATTTAACCTGTAAATTTTTTTTAATGGGAATAAGGATAGAGTGGGAAGTTTTATTTTTTATGATTTATAATCTGAATATGACTTTAAATTGAGATGATGCTTTTTGCCCATTTTAATGGCCACTGTGAAACTGGCCATATATTTCATACCCAAACCCGTTTTAATACGCTGTCTAAATTTGTATTGACTTAAACAGCTTGGTATGGGGTGAGAGTAGAGCTACCCTAATTTATTTAATATCTGGATCTATAGTGATAGATGGATTTAATCATCTTATATTTCTTATTTTGATATTCTAAAATCTTGTATGTCTTTACACTTAAAATACTAACTTTTTAACTTATTTTAATTAGCTTGGGCTGTAAATACAACCTAAAATATACTTTGCAGTATATGCTGTTTTTGCTTTGTGTGACCCTATAGCATTTTCACTGATGGTTCTTATTAACTTGCTGTCAGGTTAAAAGGGAAGGAGGAGGAGGTGGAGGCCCTGAAGACTGTTCTGGAAGAGAAGGGGGAAGATCTGGTCACTAGAGGGAAGTGGTTACAGGTGAGAAGATAAAAATAAAAGTAAACAACTTTTTTTCAAAGATTTTATTTATTTATTTTTAGACAGGGGGGAAGGGAAGGAGAAATAAAGGGAGAGAAACATCAGTGTGTGGTTGCCTGTCACCCCCCCCCCCCGCCCCCACCAGGGACCTGCCCCACAACCAAGTCATGCACTTTGACTGGGAATCGAACCAGCGACCCTTTAGTTTGCAGGCCGGCACTCAGTCCACTGAGCCACACCAGCCAGGGCTAAACAACTTCTTTTATACTGGAATATCAATTCAATTCATACCTATTCCTTTTCAGGATCTTCAAGAAGAAAATGAATCTTTGAAAGCTCATATTCAGGAGGTAACACAACATAACTTGAAAGAGGTATAGTATAAACAGGTTATCAGCATATTACAATAAAAATGAGAAATACTGATTTTACTGTATTAGAAAGCAAAGAAGGTAATATGTTTTCTGAGTTTCTTTGCTTTTAAAATTACTATAAAACTCATAGACACAGACAACAGTATGGGAAGGGAATGTGGGGGTCACAAAGGGTAAAGGGGTGAAATATATGGTGATGGAAGATTTAGCTTTGGGTAGTGGGCACACAGTGCAATATACAGATTATGTATCATAGGGTTGTATATTCAAAACCTATGTAATCTTATTAATTTAATTTTAAAAAGTTCATAGGCTTCATGACATTACTGATGAGGAATTAGAAAGTTGTTTAATTTAATATTGATTAATAAAGATGTATTTTTACCTTTAAAAAGATTATTGTTGTACCATAGCTTTTTTGTTGATAAAGTAAGTTAATTTTTATCTCTGTCAAGTCAGTTTTTTCTTGATTTGTTAGCCTAAGCCTAAAAGCAACTTTTGTCCTTACATTTTCAGGTGGACTAGTAAGCTTATCCTTAAGTGTCTGCATTTAATTGCTGTATTAATGTGTAATCGTTTTAAAAATGGATATTAAAAATTAAGTTAAAACTTTGTAATAGTCAATTTTTTGTAAACTTAAAACTCTAAAAAGTCTGTTAATTAAAAAAAAGCAAAACCTAAAAATAAAAAAGCAAAACCTTCAAAGAAAAAATTAAGTTAAAATTCATTGTTTCTGTTTTATAAATGACAGTCTTAAATTTTATCACATGTAATTACGTTTTTATATTATCGGTGAGGTGTTCTGTGTGTGTGTGTGTGTGTATATATATATATATATATATATATGTTATAGTACCTGATCTTTTTAATGTTAGAACTAAAAATGGCAATCTGTTTCTTAGGTATGTTCTGCATCACAATTTGAAGACCTTGGGACTGTGTAAGTATACTTAGCCAGCATTTTAAAGAGAAAGCTCTCATTTTTCAGAATGTGCTTGAATATTTTAACGAGTTTCTTCTATGTCATTAACTTTCTCATTAAGTAGGAATTGTAGTCCAGAGGCACGTAAGCGAAGTCTCTGTTCGGTATAATAAAACATGGACCTTCTAAGTGCTTTCAGATACCTGTAGACTTTATCCTTTACAAACCCTTCAAATCCGTTTTCTGAAATATTCTTTCTGCTTAGTATAGACTGGTTTTATGTTTTGTTTTTGGTTTTTTTCCATAAGACAGAGTATGCAATTTTTGTAAACAGAGGTTAGAATTATTTCAAGTTAAAATTATTTCAGTATTTGAAAGAATATCTTTGAATTAACCAGATGCTAATTTTAACCATAATCTTGATAATAAATATTTACTCTTTCTATAAAAGTAACTTGTTTATTGGGGAACATGGTATCTGCTGTTATAGCAGGTATGCTGTGCAGAGTAGTAAAAATATTGTATCTGATTAGCATAAGAGGTTATCTACAAGAGGTCTTTGTAGATGTTTGCCTTAGAAAATTTTTTATCCTATAAAGTCTGTTCTCTTAAAGTAAGTCAGTTTACAGTGGTGAAAAGGGTACCTGGAGTTTATCTTTTTGGTCACCTCTAGAATTATCTTTAAGAGATTTTTGCTTTGATGTGATGTCATCAGTCTTTATTGATGTTTAAGAAGTAGCCTAATAATTTGTGTCTTCAGAAGTAAGATATGGATCTATATTAGGTCATTGCCTTTAGGAAGACAAAGGAGATGTCTCTATTCTTGACACTAAGATTGCTCATTTGTACAACTAATTGTTTATCTTGTGGGTATTGTTTAACTCTCTAAGTGCTTTTGTCATGCTTGGTAATAGATTAGACATGATTGTGGCCTATTTATAGTAAGTATGTAGGTCTTTTTTATTGTTGTTGTTAGAAACATTGATTCTTTTTTTTTATTCTTTATTTTATTGATTATGCTATTACAGTTGGCCCATTTTCCCCCTTCACTCCTCTCCACCCTGCCCATCCCCTCCCACCCACATTCCCCGCTTTAGTTCATGTCCAGGTGTCATAAGTTCTTTAGTGTCTACATATCCCATACTATTCCTACCCTCCCCCTGTCTATTTTCTACCTACTGTCTATGCTACTTATTCTCTATATCTTTTCCCCCTCCTTCCCCCTCCCACTTCCCTGTTGCTAACCCTCTATTTGATGACTTTTTTTTACTGTTCATATTTTTAATCTTTTTTTTCTTAGGTAAGTCCCTTTAGCATTTCATATAGTAAGGGCTTGGTGATGATGAACTCCTTTAACTTGACCTTATCTGAGAAGCACTTTATCTGCCCTTCCATTCTAAATGAAAGCTTTGCTGGATAGAGCAATCTGGGATGTAGGTCCTTGCCTTTCATGACTTGGAATACTTCTTGCCAGCCCCTTCTTGCCTGTAAGGTTTCTTTTGAGAAGTCAGCTGACAGTCTGATGGGAACTCCTTTGTAGGTGACTGTCTCTTGCTGCTTCTAGGATTCTCTCCTTCATTTTTACTTTGGCTAATGTAATTATGATGTGCCTTGGCATGTTCCTCCTTGGGTCCAACCTCTTTGGGACTCTCTGAGCTTCCTGGACTTCCTGGAAGTCTATTTCCCTTGCCACATTGGGGAAGTTTTCCTTTAATATCTGTTTAAATAAGTTTTCAATTTGTTGCTCTTCCTCTTCCTCTTCCTCTTCTGGTACCCCTATAATTCAGATGTTGGGACATTTAAAGGTGTCCTGGAGGTTCCTAAGACTCTCCTCATTTTTTTGAATTCTTGTTTCTTCATTCTCTGTTTGGTTGTTCCTTTCTTCCTTCTGGTCCACTCCATTGATTTGAGTCCCAGTTTTCTTCCCGTCACTATTGTTTCCCTGTGTGTTTTCCTTCATTTCTCTTATTGTAGCCTGCATTTGTTCATCTAATTTATGTCCAAAGTCATCCAATTCTGTGAGCTTCCTGATCACCAGTGCTTTGAACTGTGCATCTGATAGTTCGGCTATCTCTTGGTCACTTAAAAAAATTGGTTCTGGGGCTTTCAAATCTGTTTGAGCCATCTTTTTTATTTTCCTTTGGTTTGGTTGCGGCTGTTTCGTAAGGGCCACAGAGCCTTAGGTGTTCACCAGGGCGGGGCCCCCCAGTCGCTGGGTTGTGACGTTGTATGTGGGAGCGGGGTCTGAGAGGGGGCAATGGCGCCTGCTCCGCTCTCTCTAGGACTTCTGTCCCCTCCACGTCCTCCCACGTGCAAACTGGGCCCTTGCTGTGCTGGCTCCCGGGCGGTGGGCTGGTGTACTTTCTCGGACTCTGTGGGCTTCCCCGAGAAGTCTCCTGCGAGGCTGAGAGAGTCTCCCGGCCTCAGTTCCCAGACGGGGCTCTTAAGCTTTGAAACCCGGTGGCGCTGCCCGTTTTCCCTTAGTTTGTGCGCGAATGTGTGGCTGCGGCCAGCCAGCTGTCCTGCGCCCCTCACTGGGTCTGCTAGTCGCCTCCCGCCCCAGGGTCCGCCACCGGTCCATCCGCTGCCGTCTGCGCCCTGCGCGCCCGCGCCTGCCAACCAGCATTTCTTCCCGCCGGGACCCCTCGACCCCTCTCCGCAGGCCTGCGACTCCGCCCCTCCTTACTGGGCTGGATGTACTGGAGCCTGACTTCTGTTCAGTTCATTTCCCTCTGTTCTGGTTGATTCTTGTTTCTCAATTTCTGTTGTCCTTAGTTTTGGTTGCAGGAGGAGGCACAATGCGACTGCCTGTGCCTCCATCTTGGCCGGAACTCTGTATGTAGGTCTTTAAAGTATGTAATTTTAAATTTATTTCTACTTCACATTTATTTTAATTACTAGAGTATTTTATAGGGGAAGCAGTTGTAGATTTACATAAAAAATTGAGAGAAAAGTATAGACTTCCCATATACCTCCCTCCGCTATGTCCCTTATTATTTACATCTTATATTAGTGGCACATTGGTTACAGTTGATGAATCAAGATTGATATATTGTTACTAACTAAAGTTCGTATTTTCCATTAGGGTTCATTCTTTGTCTTGTACATTGTATGGATTTTCAGGAATGTATAATAACATACCCATTTTTACAGTATCATAAAAAAATAGTTTTGCTGTCCTGCAAGTCTCCTTCCTGTACTCCACCTACCCCTTCCTCCATCCCACCCCTTCCTACCTTCCCACCTTTCCTGCCTTCCCTCGACCAGCTATTTGGCAGCCTCTGATCTTTTTACTGCCCATAATTTTGCCTTTTCCAGAAATGTCATATGATTTGAGTCACACAGTATGTAGCCTTTTCAGATTAGCTTCTTTCATGTGGTAATACGCATTTAAGATTTGTTGTTTCTTTTTAGTTCTCACTGTTTGTGTGTGCATTTTTGTCATTTTCCTTACTTTTTTTTTAAGATTTTATTTAGTTTTAGAGAAAGAGGAAGGGAGGAAGAAAGAAAGGGAGAGAAACATCAATGTGTGGTTGCCTCTCACACACCCCCAACTGGGGACCTGACCTGCAACCCAGGCATGTGCCCTGACTGGGAGTCAAACCAGCAACCCTTTGGTTCACAGGCTGGTGCTGAATCTACTGAGCCACACCAGCCAGGAGGCTTTTTGTCATTTTTCAAGTAGACCTAATAAACATGTTGAAATTCTAGATTAAGACGGGATAAAAATAATAATTCAACTCAGCAAGTATTTCAGAGCCTATTTTGTGCCTTCTGACACTAGGAATACTGAAATGACTAAAATGGGTTTCTGCCTGAGGAAGTATATAGTTAAACAGTTCATTTAATATTGTGCCTGAGGAAGTATATAGTTAAACAGTTCATTTAATATTGTTAAGTGTTATGCTAGAGAGGTCTGTGTTTAAGGTGACAAAGGAAATTGGGATTCACGTGGTCTGTATATATAGCGAGATGTATCTATGATGGATTAGGGAGAACCAGATTAAATTATATGTAGCATCTTTTCAGTACAAAAGTTTTGGAATACAATTGTATTCCAAAGCTGTACTTCCTTAAGAACTATTAAGTATGAACTAAATTGTAGCAGTGTTAGGATGTACTTGACTTTGAGCTGAATAATTCTGGAAATAATTGTTTTTTAAAACATGTATAAGTCGGTGTAATATGGGAAGAAAGCTGAGAGGCATTGTTTCTGCTTTTTTTTAATCTTACAGATGATAATGGAGTTTGGTTGTCCTTTTTTATGTGTATAACTAAGTATAAGGTCTTTGTAAAAATTCTAGGTTGAAAGAAAAGGAAAATGGAATGAAGAGAGCGGAGAGTGTACCGAATGAGAGGGCGAGTGGTCTTTCCAGCAGAACGAAGCTGCTACAGGTGAATATTCTTACTTAAAATTAATTGTGTGAATTATTGTCTTTGGATGTTTTTGAAACAGTTTTAACTACTACAAAAGAAAATAGAGTACAGAATGACTCTCCCTTCCGCCTAGCTATTGGGTCTCATTCCTCAAAGATCACTTATTATCATTTATTTGCATACCTTTTGAGAACATGCCCATGCACGGGTGTGTATGTAGCCAAGCAAACCGGGGCTCAGCCATGTGGCACCTTGATACAGGACCCAACAATTAATGTTGAAGAAAACAGGTTTTTATTTACAGGTTTCCAAACTTGGTGGTGCTAGAGCACTCCTCCTCAGTGCCCTGTTCTGTCACGAGACCCAGCACTTCCCTTGCCACCCAGAAGGCTATAAGCCAAAACCATGCCCAGAAGTTCCCCATATCCTTATCTGTTCTTAAGCCGGTTGCTCACGCGGATCTCTGTCCTCTTCGGAAAATGCTCTTGGTGTGTTTTAGAGTTGCCATCCACTGCGGCAGCTCTCTCCTTCAGGATCTGGGCTACATTGTCCTCAGTCTCCTGGTGGTGGTTCAGGAAAACATGTGCCTTTTCCCTGGGGCAGCAGCACAGCTATTACTTGCCATTGTTACGCAAAGTATCTTAGTGAATCATCCATTCCCCCTTCCCCCAATTGAGGTTTGTGGGGAATATGCTGTGCTATTTTTGGGGACCTCTGCTCTGCACCCTGGTACATGTATACTTAATTGTTTTTTATATTTAACCGTACATGTGTGTTTTCTTCCCTCTCCCCCATTAATAATGTTTTTGAAATCTTTGCACATAAACACTTTTCTGTCTTTCACTTTTAATGCCTTTATGGAATTTTGTTTTATGGTTGTGTCATCCTAGTTTATGAATACCTAGATTATTTACAGTTGTGATTCTTGTTACAGTAATTCTACAGTGAATATCCTTGCACACAAATTTTCAATACTGTTGCTAGTATATCTATACCTAAAGTTCCTAAAAGTGAAATTATGGTTCAGAGTTTTCTGCAGAGGTTTTTAAATTTTTTTTGAAAGAGATAGTTAAAATAGAGAATCAGTACATCCTCACCTCATGTCGTTAATGTGGAAAGCACTCACAGAACTTCGTTTGAAGCGACAGCAGATTAGAAGCCCGCACTGTCTCCGACCGCTCATGGTCACGTTCGTGCTCCAGGTGCTGGCCCTGCCGTGCCCGCTCCCTCCCAGGCAGGCCCGTTGTAACTGTGCTGTGCAGCGCCCTTGCAGAATGCCCCAGTCGTGTGTTACTAGTTCACATCCCCGCTCCCATCCTCCCCAGCACGGACAAGGAGGAAAACGTTCGGTGTTATGTGTGGTGGATGGTCAGGTTGTTTTAATTAGTGTTTGATTGTGAGGGATGTTGAGCACTCCTCCTTTGTATATGAATTGGCCTTTAATTTTTCCCACATTTTTTCTCCAGGTTAACTTTTGTTACTAATTTGTAAGATCCTTTTTAATGTAAGGGAAATTAATGTTGGCATGTGTGAGGTGATTTGTTTGCTTACGTTTTTCTTTTGATTTCATTCGTGGGTTTTTTCCCCTCCTTTTGGAAGTTTACAACTTTTGTGTACAGTGAAAGAGTACCAGTGAAGTAACAGTAACAGGGAAGATTTTTTTTAGCACTTTTTACAAATTTGTACATTTTTATTAAAATTGCTTGGTGACATATAGAATATATGCAATTTTTACCTTTGGTGTTGTCTTAATTTTATATACGTCAATGTGTAGGTAATTCTGTGAGTTTTAAGTCTTGGGATGAAAGGTGTTTCTCGTGGTATGATCATAAAAACATTTCATGTATTTCTAATATATTTATGATTTATTTTTCTTTAGATGTTTTATCCTTAGGTACTTTGAGTAAGCTATTAGAATAACATTTTAACTTAAAACAAAGGCTAGCCACATTATTAAATAATCCACAGTACGATTATTTTACCTCAGTAGTCCTGTCCCCCAGGGGACCTTGAGCAATATTGGAGACGTGCGTGGTCGCCACAGGCAGTGGAGGGCTGCTGTCGCACCTGGTGAGCGGAGACCTGGTGAGCGGAGACTGTGGGTGCTGTGCAAGACCCTCAGTGCGCAGGACAGCCCCCACGGCAAAGTAGCGCCTGCCCAGTGAGCGCTATCACTAGAACTTGTCCTGCCGGTTTGAAACGCCACCAGTTCTGAATTCTTTCAGGTGTTCGGGTCTGTTTCTGGATTCTGTTTTCTTCCATTGAGACATACCCACTTTCAGGCTAGTACTAAATAATTAAGTTATTTTATAATTAGGGATTATTACACCCTTTTAGAATTTTTACTATTTTAGAATTTTCCTGGCTTATGTGATATGTTTCAAAAGTTTATACAGGAAATAGAAATCTCTGTTCAGGTATTGATGTTTAATTTTTGTTTAAATAGGAGGTACAAGACGAAAACAAATTGTTTAAATCCCAAATTGAGCAGCTTAAACAACAGAACTGCCAACAGGTAGGTACTGGTAGGTGACTTGCCGTTGATTTATATGGTGAAAAATTGTATAACGCAGGGTGGTTTACAAGTATTCTTACCATTTTGGTTGTTCATTGAGAACAGAGTATGTGTCACTTCTATTTATGTGTTTATCAAGCTTCCTGAAAATGAAAGCAATTTACTGTGCCATATTCAAGATAAAATCTATAATTTATAAAATATGCACAAATAACATTGATCTGTATTTCAGATCTGTTCTATATCTGTGTGTGTATTTTCAGATCTTCTAGAATTTTTTTCAAGCAAGTCAGTTAAGATCCCATAGAGATCAGTTTTAACGTATGTTGTTACCCAGCCACTCCTTACCTCAAATGAAACATCAATAATTGGAGAGAAATGAAGAAATGTGTAATATTACAAGTAATAGTTTACCACTGTTTCAGATACTTTTTTGAGATATAATTCTACTTGGTTAAAATAAAAAAAAATTTAAACATGTTTTCAAAATATCCTTTAAATTAATTTATGAACCTATATGAATAAACTAAGAAAGCATTTTGAGGGGCAAAAAAAATGAGTTCATGTTGACAAGAAGCATATAGTAGTTTAATTTGAGATATTGTAGTCATTAAGGAATACATATGAGTGAAGGGCTGTATACCTTTATATGTTATATAAAATCTTTTTGTTACAGGCAAGTTAACTGTAATTTTTCATTTGACTTCATTTTTGGTATTTTTTGACTTTCAGAGGCTTAGTGTAGTCAAATAGAAAATACACAGCATGAAAATTTTAAGGTATTCACTCATCCTTTGCACCTCGTGGGAAATTGATAAATATTTGTTAAACAAAGAGTTTAAGTGTGTAGTAATGGTGAAGATTTTATTTAGGACTCAGTACTTTTTATAAATTTGTACTTGTTTTTACTAAAATTACTTGGTGACATATAGAATGTATGTAATTTTTACCTTTGGCGTTATCTTAATTTATATTTGAGAAGAGGCAAGTTTTTAAAGTCTTCTAGAAAGCTTTGTTTTGAAATAACATTGAACTCTTTTAATAGGCACCTTCTTTTTCCCCACATGAAGAATTATTAAAAATGTAAGTAGTGATTTTGATTCATAATTTGGGAAGTGGTAACTTTTTGTGTACTAAATTGTTATAAAACAAGCAATTTAATATAACTGCAAATGG
Organism: Tonatia bakeri; assembly: GCA_004024845.1. NCBI lineage: Eukaryota > Metazoa > Chordata > Mammalia > Chiroptera > Phyllostomidae > Tonatia > Tonatia bakeri. The sequence continues at coordinate 4,077 of PVIA01008433.1, read as the reverse complement.
TCACCCAGTTTTTACATTTCTATTTGGCTTTTGAACTGCAGATCAGTAGAGTTAGCTATGCCTTTGGCTGAGCTAATGTACCTTTTTATGGTATTTGTATTTCTTTGAACATTTTATTTAGATTTTATTTTTTGAGCATTCAGAAAACATCAGTCAAATTAAACAATACTTTTTGAAAGCTTATTTAACCTAAATTTTCACATTTATTTTTCTATCATGGTGGAATTAAATGAAGAACATTTTGGCTTAGCTTATGCATTTTTTTAAAAAAATCTTATAATCTTTATGCTTGTTCTCTTTTAAGGAGACTCTTTTTTTAATTGAAACTTTTTATTGTATTTTTCTGTAAGGAGCTACATACATTTAAAGGTCATTTCAGATAGGTATGTTTCAACATGTTAAATGTCGAGCATATTAATTAACAGATGATACGAGTATCCAAATGTTCTCTCATTATGACTTGTTTACAAAGTTGGTGGTTTACCAGTTTAGAATTATTTACTGTAAAATTGAGTCTTGGGTTTGACCATATAGAGCAAGGGTAGACACACATTTTCTACAGATGTCCTAATGGGGAATATTTAAGGCTTTGTGAACCACACAGGTCTGTTTCATGTATGTGTATATGTATGTGTATGTGTATGTATGTGTATATGTATGTGTGTATGTATATGTATATATACATGTATATGTATGTGTGTATGTATATGTATGCGTATGTATGCGTATGTGTACATGCATGTGTGTATGTGTATATGTGTATGTATATGTATGTGTATATGTGTATATGTGTGTATGTAGATGTATGTGTGTATATGCATGTGTGTATGCATGTGTATGTGCGTATGTGTATGTGTGTATGTATGTGTATGTATATGTATGTGTATATGTGTATGTGTATGTATATGTATGTATATATTATTTTTCAAAAGTGAACAGTCAGCTCTTGGCTGGAGAACCATGCAGAAACAGACTCAGAGCTTTAGTTTGCCAGCCCCTGACAGAGAGCCTTACTCTGAGGGAAGAGCTATTCAACGTTTGTGCTGTACCCTGTTCCTCACGCTGCCCTCCAGTGTAACAGAACTGAACTGTGACTCTGCCGTTGCTTTCTTCATTTCTGGCAACTAACTAACTCATTAAACAGAACACAAAAACAAGAACCTCATGACCATTAGGAAAATGACAAGGGAATACCTACCCCACATTCATAGTGTACTTTTATTGTGGGTCAGCCACTTTAAAAAATTCACAACTGATTTTATTACTTTCTGGAAAAAAATAATATATTTAGGAGAGTGCTTCTGCATCAATTTCACTCTTCTGAGAATAGCTATTTTACTATCCCAGATAAAAATAGAAATAACTACAATTACAACAGTTCACGTATTCATGAACCATTTCTTTAGGGGATGAAATTTCACTTAAATAAATGTCAGCATGTCCTATTGTAAAAATTTATTTTAAAAATTATTCCTGAAAGTAAGAATTCATGGATAGGCTTTCTATGGTAATAGTAGCTAAGCTTAAAGAGTTTGCTTATTAAGTTAATGAATTTTTCAAAGCATCATTTACTTGCTGTTTTTATTTTGTAGTAACAAATATTATATCCACTGTTTACCTAAAATATTGCTTTATTCATTTATGTTCTGGTTTAGAATTTCAGAAAGAGAGAAGGAAATAACTGGTCTCCAGAATGAGTTAGATTTTTTGAAGGATGCTGTTGAACACCAGAGGAAGAAAAATAATGTAAGCATATCTTTATTAGAATAAAGTTTTTCTTTTTAGTTGTTCACTGAAGTATCATGGCTCAGAATTTTTAAAAAATCTTTTACTTTAGATTTTTCTTAATCTTTGTGAGTACTATTTTGTGTATAGCTTTTTGGGGGAGGATTACTGGGGTAATTCTATTGGAGAACAGATTTTTTTAAAATGAATAAGTGAAAAGACCAATTTGTATACTTCTGAATAGTATTTAAAATATTGAAGCTATAATTATTTCAGCTTCAGTTTAATATTTTTGTTAAAATATAGTTGACTTTCTACTGAACTTTTATTTGGGAAAATTATTCCTTCAGTTCAACATTTTAAAATCAAGGTATTTCCTCTTTGTAAACTAAAAGTAATGCCAGTATTCAAACGGAGTATTTTCAGTAATTAAATCTTTCAAAGTTTTCTGGAACCTTCCTTATTTTTTAAAACTGAGGTGGTTTGAATTTGGGGAATTAAACGTGTTGGGACCTGAATACTTTTATGCTGAAATGGGAATGGATAGGGCTCTAAGAAGTATAAATCCTGATACTCTTACTAAATTTAAATAGTGAATTAAGGTGAATTTCTTCAATTCTCTCTGACCAGAAGGTGACACCTGTGAGTAAAACACAAACATTTTTGGTAGAGAAGGACTTTTTGCACAAAAAAGTATAATTGCTAAGATTTAAGGAAGGTTAAAAATGTTAATGAAGTGTAAGGGGATATTGATAGTAAATTGATGTGTTTTCTAATGAAAGTAAAATTTTTCGAAGTTTGCATTAATTTATCAATTTAACAAGTTGAAATGTCCCTGCAACTCTGAGTTTGTCAAAATTAGGTGTGGGAATTGCCCTCGTGTATTCGTGTAACATTACTAATAGCATCGTTACTAATGGCATCGCCTGGCCACAAAACCTGAGTTGATTTTGCCAATGCACTGCTAACGTCCTAACTGTGTTCTATTATTGGGATTCTGAGATAAAGAGTGCACAGTAAATGCCATTCTAATGCGGCAGCAGCAGCAGCAGCGCTGGAGGCACTGATGTGTATGAAAGGAGCCAGGACATGAGGCCAGCAGATTGCTAGTTCTGCCACTTCATTTGTTGTGTGCACTTGACCTAATGTTTTAAACTGTCTGAGCCGTGGGTTCCCCATCTATACAGTGGGAATAAAGCCTCTTAGGGTTGTTCTGAGGATCAGTGAGAATTTATGTGAAGTGCCAAGTGCGGTGTTGGGAACATAAGTAAGTATTCAATAAATGGTGGTTATTGGCTTTTTATTTTTTGTTTTTAATCTGTTTGGGTTTGTAAATCTGAAGAACGACTGACATAGAGCAGTTTGTCCTTTCTTGTATTTGTTAATGAAATGTTGTTAAACTAGATCTTTCGGAGTCCCGTTTCCAGTGCCCTCTGCTTCTCTCCCAAGAGGAAGTGTTTTACAGCCCCCCTGCCTCCTGCTCGGCCCGGGCCAAGTAGCTCACACAGCTCATGTCAGGGTGCTCTATGGCATATGCATTTGACCGTGCCAGGAAAGATACAGAAGCACTGTGAGTTACTGTGTCATTCCTAGGTAGACTTGAAATGTATTAATTCAATAAAACATTTAGAGAAAAAAATGTTAAGCTGCAGTGGAAAGTCCTATGAGTGATATGCAAGGCCTTGTTTAAAAGTCACATGTAAAATAAAGCTTTTTGCATTCTTATGTATTTGCTTTGTCCTTAATCCTTTAATACTGGCTGTATCTGAAATCATATTTGTAATCTTGGTATGTGTGTTTACTTTTCAGTGCTTTCTTCTTTGTCACACGTGCACAGTAACTACTTTAAAGCTGGCATATTTGGCGTGAATACTAAAACATGCAAAGTGGGCATCTTTATTTTCTCATTCAAATTTCTAAACATAGCTTTTTATTTTTTGCTAATATACATATTTTTCCATTGAAATAATTTTGCAGTAACCAGCATTTAAATGCAGTGCAAAATACTGATGAAATAAAAAGCAAAAATTTTTCAATAATGGATAAACTGAAATCATTCTTTCTAAAAATGATTAGGACCTTCGGGAGAAAAACTGGGAAGCAATGGAAGCATTGGCATCAACTGAAAAAATGCTGCAGGACAAAGTGAACAAGACTTCCAAGGTTGTAATGCTAACTCCTAGAAGCAATCCATTGACCAGAGAAAATCTGCAGCTTGTCTTAAAACAGACTAAAGCATTTAATTATACTGCAATTTAAATAGAAAATCTTATCCATCCACATTTATCATCTCTGCCATCTCTGCTTTTTTCATCTACTCCTTGAAGCTTTAATTTTGGGCATGCTGTTTTG
>PVIA01008432.1:0-71862 GCA_004024845.1 Tonatia bakeri | reverse complement strand
AAATGGCAAAGTGAGGTTTGCCCGAGTTAAAGGAACCTGAGGAGGAATGAGGGTAGACTTCCTGGAAGAGGTGATTCTTGAGGTTCATCTAAAGGGAGTAGCTAGGTGAGCAGGTGTGGGTTGGGCGGAGAGGACAGCTGAGGCGTGGAAGGTGAACTCTGTGTGTGTGTGTGTGTGTGTGTGTGTGTGTGTGTGTGTGTGAACAAGATGGGTAAGTGTGGTGGCGGTGTGGAATGCAGGAGGGAGCTGCAGGAGGGTGGACGGGAAGGCTGGTTTGGAATAGCAGTGACGAGCAGCCAGGGCTGTGCCTGTGGATGCGTGGTGGGTGAGGAACAGGGAAAGAAGTTGCAGTGCTAGCGAATCAGTCTTGCTGGATTGGTTTTCTGGGTTAAATGGGGCAAAGGGCATTTGCTAGAGCGGTACTGAGAATGCCGATGAAAGACGGAGGTGGTTGTTGAGGAGAACGGAAGGGGCTTCTTTCGGATACTGAGAGTCTTTCTGGGTCAGAGACATTCAAGTGTAGTGGCATCTTGTCTGTAAGTGGTGCGACTTCTCTTTGGGAACTTTGGGTCCAGGGTTCAGTAACAGGGAAGTGGAGTCGTGACATTCATTCCCACTGGTGAGACAAAAGGAGAGGGTTTCAGAGAATGGAGAGTGTTAGCATGGGGTGAGTCAGGTGATCAACAGTGGGGTCCACACCGCTAGGGAATGAAGAAGGGGACACACTCCAGGGAGTGAGGGGGGTGTCAGCACCCCAGGGACAGGAGTTTATGGTCAGCAAGCAAGAGCATTGGATGGTGCCCTCTGACTCTAAGGCATGGCCTGGGAATGGCTGACTAGGGTCAGGAGCCAAGGATTAGAGGCTCAGGAGCGGTCAAGTGAGAGGAAGTGGAAGCACTAGGGGCTGTGTGCTAGGCCCTGCTCTCAGGGCTTCAAACTGTGAGTAGGTGCAGAGATTATCCGCATTTACAGGTGAGGAAACTTAACCTCCAGAGAGCTTAAGTAATGCTCAAGGTCACAGAGCTAATAAATAATGGAATGCTAATCTGGGGTGTCTAGGCCCCTCCACCCACCCCCTCCCTCACCCCTGTGCTCTTGTTTCTTTAGGAGCTGACCTCTGGCTAAGGAGAAAATTGTAAACGAAGTCCCTCCCCTCTTTTTTTCCTGGTGAACAGAAGTTACCAAAAATAGGTAGGTGACAGAATTGTGAGAGTCTCAAAGGAGGATGAATTTTTATACAAGGTTGGAAGGGAGCCAGGCTCAGCCAGCACCTCCCAGTGGAGAGAGGCCCTGCCAAAAGAGGTGAGACGGGATGGCAACTAGTGTTTGATGGATACGGTTTTGGTTTAGGAAGCTAAGGAAGTACCAGAGATGGACGGTGGTGATGGCTGCACAGCAGTGTGAATGTACTTAATGCCACCGAAGTGTATGCTTGCTAAAGTGATACATTTTACATTGTATATATTTTTACCACGGTAAAAAATTAAAAGGAATGGAGGGAAAAAATGACATTACCATTATGAAACATTTTTCTGGCATAGGATGGGCATTTATTAAATATATGAACATGTGCTGGGTTTTGCTAAATGCTTTATGTGTACTTTTAACTTATTGGTCACTTTCAGGGATAAACCCTATTGGACAGATGAGGTATCTCAGGTTTGAAGAGGTCAGTCAACTTGCCCAAGGTCATACACCCAGAAAAGGGTGGATACTGTGCACTGCCAGATCCCCCCCGACTCCAAAGCCTCTTCTAATAACCCCTAGGGAATTTAACAAGGGAAAGAAAGTTTCAGGAGCTGGGGTGGAGCAGGGGCATGGGGAGGGGGTTGTTGGTAGAGGGGTGACTGCAAGAGGAAAAATGCTGGGTGAGGAGTGTGGGGGCCAGGGAGCAGCAGGACCCCAGGGATGAGAGGTTGGATGCGAGGATGGTCCTCACGCGTCTGGATTGGGCATCAGCAGTGACGGAACTGGCGGAAGGTCCAGGTAACACTGACCTGGTCTCAGAAGGAGGTTGGGAGCTCCAGAGAAGCTTGAGGGCCCCGTATTGGCGGGTGAGGTGTCTGCTGTCTTCAGACAATCTTGTTGGTAGAAGATTCTTCCCAGATTTGGGATTCACAGTGGGAGGAGAGGCTAGAGGTACAGACAGCACAGAGATGGGGCTCAGTCTCTACCTGCTTTCTCATCTCTCTCCCTCCTTCCCTCCCACCCTCCCTTCCTCCCATTAAGTCTGAAATCAGCATCCTGATACTGACTTTAGGTGCATGAACACAGGGAGGAGGTGGTGGCAGTGGTGAGGAGGGTTGGCTATTTCTCATGCTGAGAGCAGACACCAGGGGTGAGGGCAGGGATGTTGGCCAAGTCCCTGGCTTTGCAGCTGATCAGCAAACTGCAAACATTTTGTTGTTGATTTTCTTTCTTTTTAGCAGAACAGTATGAAATACATACATTAGGAAACAGACGTTTTTGAAGTTGTAACCCCAAAATCCTAAGGTGTATCCTGTCTCCAGGGGTGGCCAGTGGCATTGGTGACCCCTGGCTGGAGAGGCGGGCCTGCTCAGATACTTAAATTCAGTGAGGTGCTTGTGAAGTGATCTAAGCTGTTTATGAGGGAAGTGCTCCCTTAGGGGTTCCTGTTACCATTTTCCTCCACGTGTTTACTTTGGATCAGCAGAATTCTTTCCTTCTGCTGGTGGTTTTAGATTTTGTACTGAAAGACAGGCTGTTTGAGCAGTGCTTTCTGGGTAACAGTGGTGACCATGGAGAGCATGGCCTGTGGTTGTGATTAGATAATACTTTTGAATAAATAAAGAGATGTCCTCATGGCAGGTCCTGGCAAGGGCAGCCCGGAAGCCGGCATTGCTGGGAATGAAGTTGCTCTGCAGCTAAACTTCGCAGCTGTCAGAGGCACAGCAGCACCTCACCGTAGCCTCTCGGTGCAAAAGGCCCTTTATCAGCCTTGTCAAAAAGTGGTCCTGGGAGGATCAGCAGGATGCTCTCCATTGAAAGTCCTTTGCAGAACCCTATTCCTGGCTGTGATATGTTTTACCGCCAATTGCTGGTAGGATCCGTAGAGCTTTGCATCAGTTCTTGTCAAGGAAAAGAAGAGAGAGTCAACATGCTTGCTGGCACCAAATTCTGATAAATCATTTACCTGCCTTCTCTGCTGTTTTTCTCTAGCTAGGAAACATTTGGGGAGTAGGAAGTATAAGGCAAATGGGATTTTCCTTAAAATGAAAATAAGTCTAAGATAATAATAACTAAGGTAGCCCTTAGTTTGGGGAAATTATAAGGCTAACATAATGAGTGGTTATCTTCTGGGCCAGGTGCCTTCCTGGTATTATCTAATAGGTTCCTTGAGACTAGGATCTTGTCTTTTGTTCACTTGAGAACAGGATCTTGTCTTTGTTCTCCTCTCTATCCCCCAGCCAAGATCAGGGCCTGGGACAGAGCCGAATGAGCTGAATTCGGATAAGGGTTCTGAGGCTCAGAGAGGTTCACTTGCCTTTCCAAGGCCACACCGTTAATAACTGGGGTTCCTTGACAGCAGGTAGATGAAGAAAGTGGAAGGGATGGAGAATAATGTCTTCAGAGCCTCTTCTTGGAAGTATTAAAGTTGTCTTGAGTTTTACAAAGTACATTTCCCTATTTATTAAAAATACTAAATGTATAATTAATTTTATTAAAGTGAATATCGTATGATCTAATTTTATAGTCATAACATTATTAAGACTCAATGAGAAAAGCTTGGAATAGTGCTTGTACTTTGGAAGTGCTCTATGTGTTTGAAATTTTCACCTGAGTGTCATTTATTTTTAAAAGGATGTTTGTTTACTTGGTTTTAATTTTCAAGTAAAGTGAATTTTTTTTTTAAATTATGGAGTCTGTCTTTAAGAATAGACCTAAATGAGAAAATAGAGTTCAGTGGTATAACAAGAAAGCCAAGTGTGAGAGCTGACTTTAGGAATAAGAATATCATGTTATCATTTAAACACTACACAAATATAAAATGTTTATTAGCCAGATAACTAGAATGAAACATTTTATTTATTTTTTAAATATAGTTTATTGATTATGCTATTACAGTTGTCCCATTTTTCCCCCTTCACTCCCCTCCACCCTGCACACCCTCTCCCACCCACATTCCCCCCCTTTACTTCATGTCCATGTGTCATAAGTTCTTTAGCTTCTACATTTCCCCTACTATTCTTGCCCTCCCCCTGTCTATTTTCTACCTACAATCTATGCTACTTATTCTCTGTAGTTTTTCCCCCTTCTCCTCCTCCCACTCCCCTCCATGTGATCTCCATTTCTGTGGTTCTGTTCCTGTTCTAGTTGTTCGCTTAGTTTGCTTTTGTTTTTGTTTTAGCTGTGATTGTTAATAATTGTGACTTTGCTGTCATTTTACTGTACATGTTTTTTATCTTCTTTTTCTTAGATAAGTCCCTTGAATATTTCCTTTAATAAGGGCTTGGTGATGATGAACTCCTTTAACTTGACCTTATATGAGAAGCACTTTATCTGCCCTTCCATTCTAAATGAAAGCTTTGCTGGATAGAGCAAACTGGGATGTAGGTCCTTGCCTTTCATGACTTGGAATACTTCTTTCCAGGCCCTTCTTGCCTGCAAGATCTCTTTTGAGAAATCAACTGACAGTCTGATGGGAACTCCTTTGTAGGTGACTGTCTCCTTATCTTTTGCTGCTTCTAGGATTCTCTCCTTCATTTTAGTCTTGGGTAATGTAATTATGATGTGCCTTGGTGTGTTCCTCCTTGGGTCCAAGTTCTTCCTGGAAGTCTATTTCCTTTGCTAGATTGGGGAAGTTCTCCTTTATTATTTGTTCAAATAACTTTTCTACTTGTTGCTCTTCTTCTTCCCCTTCTTGTACCTCTATAATTCAGATGTTGGAACATTTAAAGATGTCCTGGAGGTTTCTAAGCCTCTCCTCATTTTTTGAATTCTTGTTTCTTCCTTCTTTTCTGTTTGATTGTTTCTTTCTTCCTTCTGGTCCATTCCATGGATTTGAGTCCCAGTTCCCTTCCCATCACTATTGGTTTCCTGTACATTTTCCTTCATTTCACTTAGTATAGCCTTCATTTTTTCATCTAATTTGTGACCAAATTCAACCAGTTCTGTGAGCATCCTGATTACCAGTGCTTTGAACTGTGCATCTGATAGGTTGACTGTCTCTTCATCGCTTAGTTGTATTTATTCTGGAGCTTTGATCTGTTCTTTCATTTGGGCCATGTTTTTTGTCTTGACATGCCTGTTACATAGTAAGGGGCAGAGCCTTAGGTGTTCACCAGGGCAGGGCAACCCGCATCACTGTGTTGTGATGCTGTATGTGGGGGAGGGGTCCAGGAGTGAACAATTGGTCTTGCTCTGCCCTCTGTCAGACTTCAGTTCCTTCTGCCACTTCCCCTAAGCAAACCGGGCCGGCTCTTCTGGTGCTGATTCCTGTGTGGGTGGGCTTGTGTACATTCTAGGACCCTGTGGGTCTCTCCAATGAACTCTCCTGTTAAGCTGGGAGTCTCTCCCTGCACCTCAACCCCCACAGGTGTTTTCATTTGGTGTTTTGAGGCTCTATTTCCCCTGCTGGAACTCTGGGTTGCCTGGTCTGTCTTGCTCCCCAGTTTTGCTTGGTTTATCTGAGCACAAATGTGGGACCACCCAGTCTGCCAGCCGCCTTGCCCGCTGTGACACTCCACAATAGCCACCTTGCTGGATCTGCCAGCCGCTGCTTTGTCACAAGCCCTCTGCCCCACTGCCTGACTCCACCCCTCCTACTGGTCTGTATGAATGTTTCTTCTTTAACTCCTTGGTTGTTGGACTTCCATACAGATCAATTTTCTGTCAGTACTGGGTTTTTTTTGTTTCTAAATTGTTGTTGTCCTTATTTTGATTGTGTGAGGAGGCACAGTGTGTCTACTTATGCCTGCATCTTGGCTGGAAGTCTAGAATGAAACATTTTAGTAAGAGTTGTCCACAGAGCACCAATAAGGTGTGTTATAAGGAGTGTTATTGTTTAGCCCAGTAGTCTAAATATTTTTTCACATAGCAATCCTCTCAGTAAAGTGCTTTTTGCTTATACCTGCAACATCGATATATTTATGAATTATAATCACACATTGTTTACTAATAAGCTATCTGTATTATAAAATGCACAAAAATAGACATAAAAGAATGAGATAAGTAAACATGATTAGACAGTCTAATAATTTTCTTTCTAATCCAGGAGATCACCTTATACTTTCCTCTTTTTATTTGGTTTTAAAAGACTAAAAGTAATCCAGAAGGGAAAGCACATGGCACTTTTTGAAGAAGAGTTTGCTAGTGTTTTGGAGTGATATGTGGATGAGAAATTGACAGAGAGGGAAACTATCAGGCAGGTTGAGTGCAGGATGTTCTGGGGTGTAAGCTAGAAGGCTGTCCCTGGCCATCTGCCTGGACGTGCTGGTGAGGTGGGTCCAAACCACACTCCTGCAGATTAAAGTGTCCCTGCTAGAGTGGTCTGAACACTTCCCTGTGACCAATTATGCTGGACATGCTGGAGGGAAAGATGCAGTTCATGTACAAAGTATGCAAAATTGCCTTAAATTTGAAAGATATTTCAACTATTTGAAAGGAATAGACCTGAATGAAGTAGTAAGGAAATCAAGTTAATTGGAAGTGAGAAAATGGAGATAAGGTGAAGTCACTGGACTTGACCTTGGTGAAAGCTGTGGGTGGATGGAGGGGGTTGTGAGGAGGCCGCTTTGCTCCCAGCCCCCAGGAGAGACTAGGGTGGAGGCAGCTGAAGTCTCTGGAAAGGCAGGAGCAGACAGCCTACATTGGGCACTCATTGTCGATATCGTGGAATATTTGGTGCTACATTAGTCTGACTTTCCGAAAAAATTAACATTTTCTAAGATTGTCAAATACTTGACTTGTTTTTGGGGTTAAAAGATTGCATGGAAGGAGACTATGAAGTTAGCAGACTTCTGCTTGTGCCCCTGCGAGGGTCTGTGGTAGCACTCCGAGGGGAAGTCCTCGGCTGGGTGGCTTCGGTGCCCACCTCCGAGTGGTGGGCGGTAGTGAGTGTGAATGCATTTGGGGTGACGGTTGGGGCAGACTGATCACCTCCAGTTTTTTTTGCTCTCTGGGACTAGGTTTAACTGCTGTGATAAGTTAGGAATTTCAGACAGATTTAGAATTTAAATGGTTGTTTCTAGAGGAACTAAATGCAGACTGGAGAAATAAATGATAGATTTAGGCAAAGCTTCATTCGAGATTGTGCTCAACTATGTACTTAGTACTGGATGGAAAGTGGAACTGGACAACATTTCCATAGTGATGGCGTTTTATTGATTATCCATACATAAAATACGTAAGTGCTATTGGAATTTGTTCAGCAGAGCATTTCACAACAAGGGAGGAGAAAACTTCTTCTGAAAATAGGTGGGCTGAATATTAAAGAACCACTGGAAATAGCAAATATGGATCTTTATGGGTACCTTCTATTTCCTTAAAAGATCGGATACATTTTCTTACATGATAGTTATAATGACATTCAGAGAACACCCGTAGCAAATATTCCTGTCCTTAATTTTACATAAAAGAGGCTTAGTCACTCACATACAAAACTGGCTGATGACTTTATGGCCTCGATGGGCAGGGCAATCTGAGAAACTGTGATAGTTGGCAAATACTTAGACACAACAGGGATAGAATTAGAAACCGATAAAATAAGGATCGGGGGTTGCTGGGAGTCCTTGAGAAAAGTGACTGAACAAAGAGTGACTCAAGGAAAAGTTATGCTGAGTCCAGAAACATTACTCACTAGGGGAATGCAGCCATGTCCTTCCTAACCCTTTGAATGAGAAGTCGTGGGAGTGTTAGTCGCGGGCCAGGCCCATGGCAGGCGTGCCCATAAACCCTGCAGGTCCTCCTCACCATCGCTGGTACACGTGGCTATGGTGCACGGATTATAATCTGTCAGTTCTATTTCAGGGATGTGGGAAGGAAACGACATTCAGAACTATATGTTTGTCGAAATGAATGAAAGCTTTAAAATTTTTTCTTTTGCCCTGCCCAGTTGGTGGGAGGGTTGTCCTGCACACTAAAAGGCTGCAGGTTTGATTCCTGGTCAGGACACGTACCTAGGTTGTGAGTTTGATCCCCAGTTGGGATGTCTGTAGGAGGCAACTGGTAGATGTTTTTCTCTCACACCAGTCTCTCTCTCTCTCAAAATTTTTTTTGTCTTCTTTTGAGTGACCTTTGACAGATGGCACTGGCTCACACTGAGTCTCAGTTTCCTCACTGAAAGGTAAAAGAAAGGTTTATTGGAATAACCTCCCTGAGCCCCTTCTGATTCTATATGAGAGTGTCCATTGGACAGATGGAGGTGGGAGGTGACGTTTGTTTAACACTCCCTGCGTGTATGGCCGGGTACAGCATGTGCAGGAGTTAATCCACGTTGTTTCATTCACTGTAAACCACACACACGAGGTGAGGACATCACTATTTCCATTTTATAAACGAGGGAATAACGTGGAAGAGTTCCCTCAGCTGCCACTAGGTGAGTGGTTGAGCTGGAATACGATGAGAAGTGGTCATAATAATAATAGCAGTGATTCATCTGCTAGTATGTTTTAAATGAAATCGGAAAAAGTCAGTGTGGTGGGTAGTAGAATTGTTCTATTTTCTCAGTGGTTACTGAGAAGTAAAATAAACTTAAAATTATCAAGATACTAAGTTCTGTTGCTCAAAGAGGAAAAACTAATTTTTTTGATTATTGGGATTTGAGGGGGGGCCAGTAATGACACCCCAGGTTTTCCTGCTGGTCTGAGTTCTGAACTGGTTCTGATAGAGACAGGAGAAAGAATATGTCAGGAATTCAAACTGCACCTTCTTTGCTGACAGACCTAATATTGGAGAATGTGACTGAACCATGTGTCAGCAGTGGGCTTCCTAGTGGTGAATTCTAGGATAGTCAGGCCTGCTGGGCTGCTCACAGGCAATGCTGGGCCATTGAGCCTTCCCTACATGGGCCCTGCACCCATGGAACCAGCTTGTTTAAGAAAACTGAAATGGCCCTCACAGGGGTGGCTCGGTTGGGTGTGTCGGCCTGTGAAAGGAAAGGTCAATGGTTTGATTCCCAGTCAAGGCACATACCTGGGTTGCAGGTTAGGTCCTAGGTCAGGGCATGTGCAAGAGGCAACTTGGATTGATGTTTCTCTGTTGCAATGATGTTTCTCTCCCTCTCTTTTTTCCCTACCTTCATCTCTCTCTAAAAAGAACAAAGCCTTAAATGTGTACATCACATTTGGGCTAGCTTGGCACCCAAAAAGTGGAGTGGCTGGACTTCTGTCCCAGTTTTGGTTCCCAAGCTGCAAGCCTAAGTCACTAGGGTATCTAGGAAGAGGTGAGTGAGAGATCCAGAGAGAGGCCCAGATGGTGAACCAGAGAGGGCAGCTGTCCACGTAAAAGGAAACAGGAACCGGAACTGAATATACCCCCCCACCCCCCTCCGCCCCCCGCCGTTACCACTCTTTGCTCCCTAGCAATAATAAATGCTGTTTTCTTAAATTAAATTCTTTGATTTTAGAGAGAGAGAAACACCGATTTGTTATTAAACCTATTTATGCATTCACTGGTTGATTCTCATACATGCTCTGTTGGGGGTCGACGCATAGCCTGGGTGTATCTGGACATGCTCCAACCAGCTGAACTACTGGTCCAGGGCAGTAAATGCTGCTTTCTTTCCCAGGGCTAACAACATTCTGGATACATTGATTTTCTTCTATTTGAGATATTGGTTTTTTAAGAGTTAGATTGCATTTAAAAACAAAACAGGAAAGCCACTAACCGTATTGTTGTTGATGAGGCTGATACAGCTGTTGTTTCCATTTTAGTGGAAGTCGAAGTGAAATGTTCTGGCATGCATTATTCACTCCATGTTCTAAGGAGCCACTGTGATTGATTGTGCTAATAGCAGTGACTTTCGGAAGTGGAATTCAAACACATGCTATGGCACTGTAAAATACCTTGGTACATCTAGATTTTTGTGAGAGATGGCAAATAGATGGAAAATTTCAGGTAAACAAAAACTGCCCCATTCCATATGGCTGATGAAGTCTCTGCCCTGTAGGAGACCCAGTTTTAAAGTTGTTCTCTCCCCTTACACGCTGTTTTTTCCTAAGGGTAATGGAAGCTATTCAGACTGAAAATTACTGTGGGCAACTGGCTTGTCATTTTCTAAAGTAACATTTTTATTCAATAAGTATAAGAAATTTGCTCAACTAAATTATTCATAGAAATTGCAAAACTTGTCATTTAGAGTGGATGTTGGGATATTCAGGTCATTTTGAAGGCTGTGGTTAAAAATAAAATGACCCAAATATATAGCTCTACTTTTTTTAAGGGAGATTTAAGCTTTTAATTTTTGTTTGACATTGCTCCTAATTCTGTTTCTATTGGGAATGTAAGTAGCTATTCTGTCAGGGTTCTAAAGAAAGACAATTTCTTCTTCTCTTTGGTCGTTTCTCATAGTCTGTGTGGCACCATTGCTAGCCAGGGTGGTCAGGTTCTCTGCCTTTTCTCCTGCACCGGGGGTAGATATGTGAGTGGCAGAGAAACTGGAGAAGGTGGTAAGCAAAAGACTCCTCCAAGTAAAAGTTGAAGATGGATCATTATTTGTTCTGATCACTTCTTTTTTACTTTAAGGGAAAAGAAGCATTTGAAATGTGAACTTGTCTCAGTCTGCTTTTGGGCAGTAACTGGAGCATAAAATGGTGAAAATCAATTATGTATTTAGGGACAGGAAAGGGGCTGCCATATTGAAGGCGGATTGTATTCTGCTTTGTGGACAGAGCAGGGCAGTTACGTCAGATTGCTGCGGAAAGATTGTGTCCCAAGGGGGTGAGACACAGAGGATGACGCGTCCTGATATTCCCGAACTTCACAGAACATGGTAGTATTTGTAATGTACTTGTTCTTTGTCCTGGGGAAGTCATATCTTAAAATTTGGCTCTGTCATTTTGCTTGTTGGCTGATAAAGAATTTGATTAAAAAAAAGAATTCTTGGCCCTGATTTATAGCAGTGTGGTCAATTTGCAATGTGTTATATGTTCTCTGTGCCAGTTAGGTAGTAAGATCTTTGCAAGAAAGGCTAAAGAGGGCTTTAGATTTCTTCTGTGACCCACTGTGCCTGACACAGTGCTGACAGGCTATGCAACCTTCATAGACTGGGGTGTCGTTTCATGTCTCCTTGGCAGGAGAGGCCCCTGAGGACTGTGTTGTGTCTGGTATGAGGCTACATGACGCGTAAATAGCTGTGCTAGTCTGCAAGGTGGCCCTAACAAAGTACCACAGGATGGGTGACTTAATCAGCGGAAATGTCTTGTCTCACAGTTCTAGAGGCTGGAAGTCCAAGGTCAAGGTGTGGGCAGGCTGGCTTTTTCTGAGGCCTGTGAGGGAGAAATGTGTTGGAAGCCTCCCTTCTTGGCTTATACCTGGCTATCTCTTTTCCATGTCTCTTCATAGCAGCTTCCCTTTACGTGTGTCTATCTCTGGGTTCGAAGTTCCCCTTTTTATAAGGACGCCAGTCACACTGTATTAGGGCCCACCCCCGTGGCCTCATTTTACCTTGATTGCCTCTGTTCAATGACCCTGTCTCCAAATAAAATCACATCCTGAGGTACAGGAGTTGGGATTTCAACATGAATTTTGAGGAGGACACAGTTCAACCCACAGCAGCAGCAGATCTGGGGTCACACTCCTTTTTTGTCTCCTAATTCACTAACTTTCCCAGCTCTACTTACTATTTATTGTGTGGTTTATGTGCAGCTTGGCCAGGGAAGGCCATACTTTCTACTCACAGAAACACCGACCCCTCTCCAGTTCCCTGCTGTGCTCTGCTGCTTATAGACTGAGGCCATTTCTCAGATGGAGATAGTTTTGCTTGAGGCTGTTTTTTTTAGTGAGTTTGAAAAACATTTTTCTCCTCCTTTGATCCCTGAAGTAGAAAAATACTTGTCATTTGATCTACACATTGGTACAAACTGTGCACTTTGCCTATGATCTTTTTCCCTTTGTCTTTTTGGATGCTTTTGCTGTCCTAGCAGGGGAACTTTACCGCCAGTGTTTGAGGGTTTAACTAGAGGACATACAGCCCCCCAAGGGGTTGGTTTCTGAATTATCTGGCCACAGTGGAAACCAAGGCACCAGCTAGTTCTCCCGTACTCAGCATATGATATGTGAAAGATAAAATGTATCAGTACCTTCTATCAGTTTGAATTTTCAGTAATATTTAAAAAGATCTTTCCCGCCAAACATTTGTGCCAAAAGAGTCATTGGTTCACTGGAGAAATTTCCAAGTGCAGTGCAGTTTCTTCTTAGAGAGGGCTTGGTGCAGTTTGGCTGACTCATTGGTGAGGGCCCTGTACATGTGAGAAAAGGAATATTTGCAGTGGTTCTGAGTTGGAAGACTGCAGGCACATACTGCATATACCTTTGGGGGGTGTTTCTCAGGTTAAATGCAGTTTTTAAAATAATTTGAAACTTGCTTACTGTTTTACATCCTTTTTTTTTTTTAAATGGAGGAAAGATACCACAGAAAGTAGCAGTGCATAGAAATTTAAAAGATCCCGATTGAAAGGGTCTGGGACACTCCCTGGAGCCTGGCAGGACTTGGTGAGCGATAGCTTCGAATGCTGTTGTAGAACAGACGTGGAGATCAGCATCTCTTGTCATTGTCCCCAGCATCCCACAGTTCCCAGAAGATAGCCAGTTACACAGCGCTTGGTAGGAAGCTCCCCACTGTGTATGTCTGTGGAGAGAAAAGGGAGAATGAGGTGTCTGTGTGGAGCATGTTACAGTGACGGAGGAGCAGCCTGACTGCTGCAGGCAGGCACCTGCCCCACCGGCCGCCTCCTGCATTTGCACCAGATGTGTTCCCACGAGGCCTTGAGACTGAGAAGAAAGCCCACTGTGGTGCCACCCAGCTGTTAAAATAGTTAATGCTGTTTCCCCTAAACTATTATGGGAAGTGCAGTACATATTTGGCTTTTGAGAACATGAACTTTACAGGCATTTGGGGTCTTTGTGATTATTAACGACTTAATCCTAGCAAATAGCAGCAGGCCAAATTATGTTGGTTCTAGTACTTCGTTTAAAAAATATGCTAACATATACAATACAAATATAGATGTATTATAAAGATATACCTGAAATGTATATAATGTTATTAACCAATGCCACCCCAAAAAATTTAATTTAAAAAGGCAAAAAATAGGCATGGCATGCATGCAAGCATTAAAAAAATAAAATATACATTACAAAAGTTACATTTTAACCATTTTAAGTGACTAGTTGGGTGGCGGTAAGTATATTTTAATTATTGCGCAGTCATCCCACCATCCATCCATTTCCGCAACTTCTTCATCATCCCCAGGAGAGACTGGACCATTGGACACTAATTCCCTGTCTCCCCTCCCCCTGCCCTTCTGACCTCTAGTCTACATTCTGTCTCCATGACTTTGGTCTTCTAGGCGTCTCATATAAGTGAAATCATATAATATCTGTCCTTTGTATCTAGTGGGTCTGGTAATTAAGTTGTATCTGAACAGCTTTTGCCAGAAGCCATTTTCTCTTTGATACAAAAAAAAATTTTAGTACATAGCTTTAGAGTATTAAAGTTCTAGGACACAAGTTCCAAACGCATATGCCTTTGGGGACCAGAAAGTAGTAACATCTAATATTTATAGAGCAGTTGCTATGTATCAGGCACGGCTCTAAGCACTTTGCAGGTAACAGCACGTTTCCCCTCACACCAGCCCTATGAGGTAAATCCTGTTAGTACCCCAGTTTTGCAGTCAGGAAACTGAGAGCTGAATTACTTGCCTAAGATAATAACATGGCCAGTATGTGGCACAGCAGAGATGTTATGGAACTCAGTAGTCTCTGCTCCAGAGCCTGAGCCACTAAGCAGCTCCTTGATTATGCACAGGAGGAGTGGGCAGAGGAGACCAGATCAGACCCAGTGAGGGGCTGAGCTGATGGCAGGTGGCAGCCCATCCTCATCTCCAGAGTTGGGGGTTAAAGAAGGGAGCACTGAAGGGGAAGGTGCCGCTCAGCTACTGTAGGCTGTTGCTGAGAGGGAATGTGGGCGCACTACTGCTGGCACTTCCATTTTTCCAGGAGAAGTCAGAGCTCCTTATTTATGCATGACCTCTCTATTTCTAAGTGCTGGCAACCTGACTCAGTTACAAATGGAAACCAAGCCTGTGAGCCCCTAGTTTGAGACCTTTGTTCTGGAGGTTTCAGGATAACCTTTCACTGATCCAGGCCCTCCATAGTTGGTACCCTGGGAACACTCATCACTTGCCATTGTTTGGAACTGGAGGCAAGGTCTGTACTTCCCCAGCTGCAGCTCTCACACGGCAGTTTTCAGTAAACATGTGCTGAGCGTGCTGGGCGAAGTGCGACTTCACAGCACTCGTGCTTTCTTCCCGCTGCCGCCAAGGGTTCACGGAGAGTCTAAGCTGAAACAAAACAAAGCCAGTCGATTTTGAGAGGCTTATATCCTTTCATGTAGAGCTTCGTAATTTATTGTTTCATTCTGGGCTCCTTTGATTTAACAATGCTGATTAAAATGGGACTTTAAAGTGTGTTTTTCTTTTCCTTCTGAAAATCCCACCAAAGAAATGCAAATATATGCTGTGCGTACCACTTACAGACCTGGACCTCCTCATTTGAATAACAGCTGTTGGCATTTATGACACGCTTACCGCATGCTAGCCACTGTGTTAAGGGTTTTACACCCCTTCTTTTAATTCAGAGTCGATTAAGAATATGTGGACTTAGACTGAATTTAGAATTGAAAGGGCGTGAACACATCTAATGCAGTTTGCTGCCTTTGCATGTGAAGCTGGGCAGGATCTACCCATGTAAGAGACTCTCCAAGGTCACACACACATCTGTGGTGTGGTGTAGCCACTGTGTCCTCCTTTCTGCCTTTCTGTCTGAGGGTCTTTTTCTAGACACTTTTTCTGGATACCATAGTGCTTTTACTTTTATCTTTCCATCATCTGTGGGAAAACAGGGCTTGTTAACATGTGATAATGTGTTATCACTCATATAAGCAGCGTCTGGGCTATGTATGGGTCATTGCCAGGGTACCCAAAGTGGTGTGCTGGTACAAATGTGGTTCTGGACCATCCGCTTTGTGAGATGACTGGAGTCTGGAGTTACAAGAGGCTAAGAAAAGAGACTCGAATTCTTACTCGTTAGCACAGGACCCTAAATTAAATGATCTGATCATCTTACAGATAGTACTGTAAATGAGAATGTTAGGAGAATGTTGATCTTAAAACAGGTAATTTACCTACTGGGTGATATTATAGGTCTGTCCAGAAAGTATCCAGTCACACATTCCAGCCATGTAATAAGAAAAATAGAGACATTTATTGAAGAAGATATAAGATACAAGAAACATTGTATGTAGGGCAATGATGCCTCAGTCCCCTTCAAAGTAGGTACCTTGGGACCTCACACAGTTCTCGCAATATCTTGTCTATTGTTCAGACCACTCGGCAAAATCCTTTGTTGGAATCACCCTCAGCTGCCCTGTCATATTTTCCCAAATCTCATTGATGGTCTGAAATCTCTTCTGTTTCAAAGGTGATTTTTGTTTTGGGAAAAGCCAGAAGTCACAGGGTGCCAAGTTTGGGCTGTAGGGGTGCTGAGTCACCTGGGCAATACGATGTTTTGTCAAAAAACTGTGCACAGCATGATGCACGAGTGGGTGTATTGTCATGGTGAAGCTGCCAATCACTAGTTGCCCACAGCTGTGGTCATTTTCTTTGAATTGCATCTCTCAACTGATAAAGAACATTGAGGTAGTGCTCCTTATTAATTGTTTGGCCTAGAGGGGCACACTTGTAATGGACAGCACCTTCCCAATCAAAAAACACAGTTAACGTGGTCTTGATCTTGCAACTTCGCTGCACCTTTTTCAGGCGTGGAGAACCAGGCGACTTCCATTGAGACAAATGGGCCTTCGTTTCCAGATAATGGCTCTAGATCCACAATTCATCTCTGATCATGACCTTCTTGGGAAATCTCGTTCATTGGTAGTGGTTTGAATCAAGTCAGCAGCTGCAGCTCAATGTTCCTTCTGCTCTGGTAGCAGAATCTGCAGAACGAACTTTGCCATGACACGTTTCATGCCAAGATCCTGCATCAAAATCTCGGACACAGTAGTTTTTAGAATCCCCAGATCAGCTTTTAGTTCTTGCACTCTCAGTGCCTGATCTTTGTGGCTTGCAGCCCGTACATGTTCAACATTCTCAGGTGTTCTGCCTGTTCGATCACTTCCAACAGATTCTTGACCATGTGTGAAGCATTTGTGCCACGCTTTTATTTGTGCTGCACTCATTACATCATCCCCAAAAGCCTGCCTAATCATTCGAATAGTTTCCATGGAGGAATGTTCAAGCTGAATGCAAAATATGATGCAGAGTCATTGCTCCACTTACTCAGTCATTTTGAATGCGACGGCCACACAGTACACTGCTCACTCAAGGGCATCTGCCACCCCCACTGACTAGTACAGCGAAGTTGTCATGGTTCACGCACACACATTCCAGTTCACTCTCCTTGGCCGCCAGGGTACGTTGATGTTGCACAGACCGTTCTTGTCATGTTAACAATGGCTGGACTTTTTCTGGACAGACCTTGTATGTTGTCACATTCACGTATTTGGCCCTTGCCCACACTTTGGTAGATGTCAGTGGTTCAGATCCATGTTTGAAGCTGGAGGGCAGGGTTTGAATCCTTTTCTCATTCAACTGAAAATTATTAAGGCTTTTCTTTTTAAAAGCTATTTTTCCAATGACAAAAGTAATCTATGCTTCTGGTACAAAATTTTTTAAAAAAGTACATGGAAAAGTAATTTTACCATTCAGAAATTTACTGCAGCTGTTTAAAAGAAAATAATAAATTTAATTTTATTTAAATTGAACAGAATACAATGAAATTAAAATGGAAGGAATTGCTAAGCTTAAGATATATTAAAAAAATTAATGTGTTTCCCACACACTCAAAAAAGATTGCTCTAAAGCTAAAAAAAGTACAGTATGAAAAATATTGACAAGCCAGCACAAGAATCCAGATTATTGTGACTTCAGAGTTCCTGTCTTTTCTACTTTTCCATACTGTCCACATGCAAGGGAAGGATAAAAAGTGCAGAGTGGGATATAATTAAAGGCTAGGGTGTGTGATACAGGCCATAAGTAAAAGTTTAGAGGCCTGGAGAGAGGGCCTGTAAAGTCCCATTTAAAAAAATGAAAAACTGAAGACAGCTGAAAAATTTTCCCAGGGAAATTAATAGAGGGATCGCTCTCTTTTCATTCTTTTGAAATTGTACAAGAGAATAATTCTACTTAAAAATAGGTTTGAAAATCTTGGATATACATTATTTTACTTGTTTACAACAGCCTTTGGAGGTATTCCTACTTTGATAACTGAAGACTGGAAGGGTAGTGGAGTGGAAGTGATGTGACTCCTTTGAGGAGACCCTGCTTGTCAGGAGTGTGGCCAGAATGCCACTCTTTCTCTGCTGGTGCCCTTAGTGGGCTGTGACTCCGGAAGGAGATGGAGATGGTGCACAGGCACAGTTATGCGTCACCAGGCAGTCTTGTTTCCCCCAGTGCACTCGTGGTTTTGGAATTAAGCAGAAATGCCCTCTGTCCAGAATAGTTAGTTATGAGTCTCATATGCACCTTTCTCCTTAATGTGTGTGCCTGGGATCTCTTATCTTGTCTGGTGGCCATTCGAACTGTGAACACTGATGTGTGTTTGGGGTTCTCTCCATAAGAAATGGCAATCCAGATATTAGAATCGTAGGCATTCTAGCCCTTAATTATAGGCTCATCTATATTATTTGTTTTTTTTTTTTTTTTGCATGTAGGCAGCATGGAGCAGGAGAAGGGATGAGAACTTTGAAACCACCATAATCTACAGCCTATTTTTTTCTTTCTCTCTTTAAAAAAAAATTGTGGTGAAAGACACACATGACATGAGATCTACCCCTTAGCAAATTTTTAAGAGAACAGTATTGTTAACTATAAGCACATATTGTACAACAGATTCTAGAGCTTTTGCATTTTGTGTCACTTTATAGCCATTGAACATTTCCCCATTTCCCCCTCCCCTCTGCCCCTGGCAGCTGCCATTCTACTTTCTGCTTCTATGAGTCTGACTACCTTAGATACCTCATCTGAGTTGGAATCATCTAGTATTTGACCTTCTGTGACTAGCTTGTTTCACTTAGTGCAATGTCCACAAGATTCATCCATGTTGTAGCATGTGATAGGAATTCCTTTTTCTAAAAGGTTGAATAATATTCCATTGTAGTTATATAGTGGGTTGGCCAAAAAGTCCGTTTACTTTTTTCTATAAAATAACATACATTTCTTATTTTCACCAATAACTTTATTGATTTGGATATTTTGCGTATGTCAGCTATCTCCCGCTATTAGTTTCTAGTGCGTAGAGGCCAGGGGTGCTGCTAAACATCTTCCAATGCATAAGACAGCCCCACAGCAAAGACTTATTTGGGTAAAATGTCCATAGTACCAAGGAACTTTGCAAACCACTTTTGACATGTTTGATCAGTCACAGCACGTTCTCCATACACTGCACAAATCTTTTGTGTGTGTGTTTCATTTGCGTTTTTGCCTTTCTTGAAATGATAAAGCATAATACGCTGCTTTATTATGTTGCATATTTTTTCCATCTTGAATATTAAAATGGCTGCACAGAAATTCACCAATTTTGTGTCTTTTTTAAACGCATGCTAACACGACAGCTGTGACAATACAATCTAACAAAATTGTTTTGAATAAAGTTAAGGACAACTAGGCACTACTAGAGCCACTGTCCAGGAAAAACTAAACAAACTTTTTGGCCAACCTAATACTATGTGTTCTTTATCCATTCATCTGTTGTGGACATTTATGTAGCTTCCATGTCTTGGCTACTGTGCAGGGTGCTGCAGTGAACACAGGAGTGCAGATATCTCTTTGCATCCCTGTTTTTAGTTCTTTTGGGTAAGTACCCAGAAGTGGGATTGCTGAATCATAGGCCTGTTTTTTCAGGTTTGTGATACGGAATGTGTGTTCCATGTCATGCGTGGCATACACAGTGGGCCTTCCGCCTGCAGTCACCAGGCAGCCCCCCTTGTTTGTGTATAGTTGCTGAGCTTTCTCACAGGCAGTGCTTTCTGCTTTACTAATGCCTTCCTGTTGTTGACCACAAAGTTATATATGTTCAATAATGTTGAGAGTTAGTTTAAAGAGAAGTCATCATTTTTGGAAAAAAAAAGAAAGAAAGAAAAGAAAAACAAACTTGTATTCACTGGTCACTTGGCGCAGCTGTGTCACTGAGGAAGTGTTGACACTGCTTTGGTTTTAAATGACTGGTGTGGTTCCTTCCCAGGACTGAAAGCAATTGCAAGGTTGGAATTTTCAGGATTGTTACCAAGATCAGAAAGCAAAGATATAAAGCCAAGGGGGACAAGTCTTTCTACAGAATAGTGGTAGAAAGCAGAAAATGCTAGAATTCTGTAGAAAATGATGGGTATTGCAAAAATAAGCTTTAACTAGACAATGAAAATTGCTGTTTTTCATGTTATTTTGAAGCGGTTGACAGTTTGGCCAGCTAGTTTTTACTGGTGTCTAATTTTTTTAAAGGGTATTGATAAAAATGTACATATAAATTTAGCTTTGTTAATGGGGCTTTAGAAAATGACTTGATTTCCTAGTAGAGAAGAATTTGTCTGGTTATTTTCATGCTTGTAATTTCAGTAGTCATAAGTGTTAGCCTTCAAGTGGTTTATAAGAATCCCTCTAATTCCCCTCCACCCCGGGAAGACACGGTTGCAGTTATTTCTCTGAAGTTTCTCAGGTTTCACCTTAGAACTGGTGAATGAGGGTGCCATGGCTTCAGTGTACCCTGGTAACAATGGGGAAGGAGATCCATACCCTATTTTCTGTTGCTTTGATGATGTTTTGTTGCTGGGGTTTTAATTTTCGGTAGGGTAGGATCTGGATCTTGTGACTTATTTGTGTACTGGCCAGGGGACCCTCAGCTCCTTGTGATCTGAGTCATTTCCTATTGAGGCCCAATTTGGGCCTGGAACTCCCCACCCAGGCGTGGGGGACTTGTAGGGGCAGTAGAACTGGTGTCTGCAGCTGGGAGGAAGTCCATTGTGCCAGGAGGGAAGAGCAGGGGTGTTCAGTGCTAGTGGACTGGCAGACAGTGGTCTGAGGTGACCCAGGGCATCAGATTGGCCTGACATGGGCTCCCAGGTGCCCTGACCTGCTGTGGTCATGTGGGTTCAGGATAGACCTCCAGTCCCATGGAAGAGTGCCAAGACAAGGCAGTACCTCAGCCCTCAGGGACTCATCAAGAGAGGGACTCAGGCACGGTTATCATAACTGAGTGAGAGGATGAGTTATGCCTGTGGAATGCAGGAGAAAGAAGTCAAGTTATTAGACACAAGGTCAGGGCTTGTTGAGCAGCAAGAGCAACTTGGCCCTAGCTGTTTAAATCTCTATTCTAAAAATTCCCCCTGGAGAGGAAGGTAGGAGTGAGGGTCAAGAGGCTTCAGCTGTGGGGAAGGAAGGGCTGTAGAAGCTGAAATTGGCAGCCAGGCCGTCCTCCTGGATAGCCGAGATCTAACTAGAGAGATTTTCGCTACCCCTGTGGGTCATTCTACCCTGTTTGTAAATGAGTGGATCTTAGAGTGTAAGTGGCATATTCAATAATGAGCTTAAAACAAGAGAGCATTACTTTTAAGAATCTGGAAATAGATTTAGTTTTTAACTTAATTTAGATAAAAACTCAGCAATTCCACTTCTAGGAATTTATCTGAAGAAACCCAAAATACTAGTCTGAAAGAATATAAGCAGCCCTGTGTTTATTGCAGCATTATTTACAATAGCCAAGGTTTGGTATCAGCCCAGTATCCATCAATAGATGAATGGATACCTGGCTGGCATAGCTCAGTGGATTGAGCGCGGGCTGCGAACCAAAGCATCGCAGGTTCGATTCCCAGTCAGGGCACATGCCTGGGTTGCAGGCCTGCAACAACCACACACTGATGTTTCTCTCTCTCTCTCTTCTCCCTCCCTTCCCTCTCTAAAAATAAATAAATAAAATCTTAAAAAAAAAGATATCGTTTAAAAAAATTTAAAAAAATAGATGAGTGGATAAAACAACTATGGTACACTTACACAATGAAATACTTTGTGGCCGTAAAAAAGGAAATTTTACCCTTTACAACGGCATGGATAGACCTGGAGAACATTATGCTAAGTGAAATAAGCCAGTCAGAGAAGACAAATACCACATGATTTCACTCATATGTGGAATCTAATGAACAAACTGAACAAGCAAAGTAGAGACAGACTCATAGATGGAGAGCAGGCAAATAGCTCTGAGGGGGAGTGGTTATGGGTGAAGGGATTGAGCAAAAAAGAAGGACTCATGGACGTGGACAACAGTGTGGTGATTGTGGGGTGAAGGGGAAGGAGGTCGGGAGAGGTGGAAAAGGGTATAAGGGGGATAAATGGTAATGGGGAAATACAATAAAAATAAACTTTAAAAATTCCAAGTACAAATCATAACCATATATTATAGAACTGTGAGTTGAAGTCATTATGGTACTGTCTTTGCTAAACCCAAAGCAAATCAGTACTTTCGAATGCTATTACTTATCAAGACATAAATATGAAGTTACCCAGTGTCATTTCTGAATAGATAAATGATTGAAGCTCTTTGAAGTTAGGTTGCTTTAGATGAGGGAAAGCTCACTCCAACTTGTGAGGTCTAGGTAGGCACACACATTGGTGCAGAATTTATTCCTTGGCTCCCATACAGATTAGGTTCCAAGATAAACCGAAGATTGCCCCATTGATCACAGAATCTAACATTTAAACCCACATTTTTAACTGCATAAGAAAACAGGAAAACCAATCCCTTTACAGATGAGAGAAATACTTGGGCTATTTTTTATTTTAAAGATTGTATTCATTTATTTGAGAGAGGAGAAAGTAGGGAGAAACAAAGGGAGAGAAACATCAAAGTGAGAGAGAAACATTGATGGGTTGCTTCTCACACGCACCCAATTGGGCACCAAGCCCACAACCCAGCTTATGTGCCCTGACCAGGAATCAAACCAGCAACCTTTTTTTTTGCCCTGTGGGACGACTTTCAGCCAGGCGAGCCACGCAGACTAGGGCTGCTTGGGCTATTTTAAAACACACTCATTTAGATGCTCCACCCCCTTAAGATCATCTGGCCTTAGGGCTTCTGGACAGATTAAACTGGCCAAGTGCCAACAAGTGTCAGCTGTTGAGAGGTGGTGATGGGGACACGGTGTCCACACCAAACTGCAGTCCCTCTGCAGGGGAATTCCTACTCTGGTGGGGAGCTGTCCTCGCACAGACCACAAGACAAGGTGGTAGATGAAACGTGAGGAGCGTGTGGTGAGGTTGGGAGTAGCTTGGTTGAAGGATCCCCATCTGAATGGCAATGCTGAAGGCGTGTGCCTGCCTCTGACAGTCTGTCCCTGTGTTCAGGGCTGTTGGAGACCACATAGAGAGAGTGTGTTGCTATTGGATACAGTGCTCTCCCTGCCTACCTTTTCTTAGAACACGTGGGTCTTAGGGACTGAGGTTGGCCTTGTGGGCATCTTCTCCCTCTGGGTATAGTGGCTGGAGACCCACTAAAAGTGAAGGAACATTTTATTCGGCCTGGGGTAATCTCAGAGCCACTAATTGCACTGTTTCAAAATGCTTTGTTTTGGTGTCCTTGGACACTTCGGGGGATTGAAAGGCTATTTAAACCCAGCAGCCTGTAATCTATGGTTTGGGATTTATAAATTGTCTCCTGTCAGTCACAGCTTCTCAGGGCTGTCATTGTGCCTTGATCTAACAGTCTTTCTCCACCCTCTTAATTTATGGTGGCCTGGGAAACCAAGTATTTCCCTCCTGCTAGAATTATATCTAAAGGAGGAAAACAGCTCTCTGGAGAGCCTGGGGAGGGGGTGTCGGGTAGAGCTTGGAAGAGGTTGGAAAGTTCTCTTCTGAATTGTGCAGGGATTTAGTTGCAGGTTTTGGCAGCTGGAACGACCAAATCTTGATTCCTAGCTATTTGCTGGATAGTTGAGATTGCTAGCTTATGACTTCTCTCATCTGCCTTTTCTTTACTTGTGTGCAGATCTCCTCTCCTGCCCTTAACGATTTTGTTATGGAAAGGAGAGAATAAAAGTTTTCTCAGGGGAAACGAGAGGAAGGTGAATGGAAGGAAAGTTGGGGCTGAGGCAGGGGCTTGGTTTGTCCTGCAGGCACTGTTCTTGAAACCTAAGGTGTATGGAGCCCTGTGGAAGATAGGGAGGGATGATAGGGACCCTGCCTTCAGGAAGCTCACCGTTCAGTTGGGAGAGAAAACCAGCAGACCTGAAGCCCTCAGTTGAAAGTGGTAGAGAAGTTTGCATTGGCTGGGAGGTCAGAGAACTGCAACTTGAGGCAGGAGCGGAGAGCCAGCAGTGCTGGGATCCAAGGGGTATTTGAGTAAGCGGCCGTGCAGTCCAGTATGCATTGGACAGGCCAGATGAATCAGGAGACCAAGGAGGAGGGTGAGTTGATGAAACCCCAGTTAGGAAGTGGCAGTGGTTAGGGAGAGACTTAGCAGGGTGGCCCAGTTCAAAGGCAGCATTGATGAGGGTTTGTGACTGGTTCACAGACTCTTTGCTTTGTCTGTGTGGTTGCTTAAAATGCAGACTCTTGGGCTCTACTTCAGATATTACGGTTCCATTCATACTTAGTTTGGGGTGATGTCCAGGAATGGCCCAGGTCATTCTGGTACAAGCAGCAAAGAATGAATAAGGCAAAGCTGATTAATTCTCCCAAGAGAGACAGAAATTGGAAGGAGGCATCCAAGCTGGTCAGCCTGCCTTTTGTCACTCTAGTCGAGACCCAGTAGAGAGCAGGTAACTGGGAATTACAGGACATGGGGGCGAGAGCAGAACTAACTCCTCAGTTGGAGACAGTGTCCGGCAGTCCTCGCCCTTTACCCAGGCACGCAGGCTCTCTTATGCAGTCCGTGCCACATCTGAGCACATCGTGATGCTCATGGAAATCAACTTCGGGTTCAGCCCTCATATGAGCCAGCTGGCTTCACACCTAGGCAAGCCCTGTTCTTTGGTCAGTGTAACTCCAGGCAGCTATCCTATAGTGAGCACATGCTTTGTTAGATGGGCGGGCTAGAAAATACGGGTTGTCAGTAAAAAAACCTGTTGGTGCTGTTATTAGAAGAACCAAGAGAAATCACAGTGGTAAACAGTTTAGTAGTTTCTTCACATGTGAAAGCCATCGTGTTAGATCACTTCTCACATAGTAAACACTTGACGAAAGAATGTTCTTTCCTGATGAGCTTTAATACCTCTCGCCAACTCAACGAGAGAGCCCGACCAGGGCTCACTTAGGCGGTGAAAAACTCAGCCTGTCCGCAAGCCCATCTTCTCCCGTGCGGTCCGTGCACCTGCAGGCCGCACTTCGTACCCAGCCCGGAGGTCCTCTCCTGCACGTTGTCACTCACTTCAGGTTTGGAGTTCTTTTCCCAGTCCATTTGTATTTCTTTTCCCATCCTCTTTTTTTGTTTTTTAGGCAGAAATATTTCCTGTCCTCCTTCCAGGGTGAAAGAAAACACCCTTAGAATGGGTCAGGGGTAATGGTTCACAGTCCTGGCTATGCATTAGAATTAGTGGGTTGGCTTTAAGAAGTACCAGCATTTGGGTCCCTTCCCCAGAGATTCTGTTTCAATTCTTCTGGGCATCAGAATTTTCAGAGCTCCCCAGGAGATTCTGGTGGGTGGTTGGGGTCGAAGACACGCCTTGGGCAGCTGATAGGTGTAACAGTGCACTCGTCTCAAGGAAAATGGAAGCCTCGAGATTTGAAGTGGAAATAGGTATTTTTAAATAAGGCCTTTTGTCGTTCACGTCTGAAGTGTGAGCTGGGTCCCCACAGAGTTCTCCTTGCTATCTTCTTTATTTAAGCCTGCTTTCTGTAAGCACCAGCATTCATGATGAAACAAAACAAAAACTTGACCTTTTTTCCACTTGCTCTGGGATTTTTGTGGTGGTGTTTTCTACTTGGTCTGCACAACGGGGGTGACTGGAGTCTGCTCGTGAACTCAGCAGGCTGTGCCTGGTGGCCTTCTCCACCCTGGGCGACCTCCTGGGCCGCTTTGGAGCAGTGTCGGTGCTGCAGAGCCCTACGCACCCGGAGGGTTGGGACTGTCACGTGGGCCGATGGTCACACGCCCGGACCATGAGTGCACACAGTCGTCTTTGTTTTGCGGTCTATGGAGGCTCGGGGCTAGATTTTTAGGAGGGTATTTGAGAGAAAACAATTTCTTTGGGTGCATACTTACTTCTATTGCATAAACAACTTTGAAGTTTCTCTGTTCATCCTTGAAAGAGGGTGATGACCAGGAGGTTAATCCTAATAATTCTTTTTAAAAGCATTTTAAAGTAGGGTTTTGTGTTTTTTTTGAGCCAATTGGAAATTAGATCTGAAGATAAAAAGCAATTGAGGTCATCATTCAGTTAGTCTCTAAACTCTTGTGTTTCAGTTCCACAAAAATCCCTTTAGCAAGTGTACTTTGTCATCTTGTTCATTTTACGTGAGAATATTTCATAGTGTAATACTTCTTTTCAGAACCTTATTGGGCCCAAATTTTGAACTGTGCATTGAAAAGGCCTTTGAACAGAGGGATGGCAAAACAAACAAAGAAAGTGAAAAGTTCTGTGTTTTTGCTAATGTAAAATAGATTCTGAAGAATAGAAAATGAAAATTGAAGGCAGAGTTTCTCTCCTGAGTCCGGTCAGCGAGTGACCTAACTGTAACTACAGCTGCTCAGGCGCCATCCAGAGCTCCTCTGGTCTCGCTGACCTTCCCTTCTTTCTGTAATCGCTGAATATGGCCCTTAAAACCCATGTAGGACCAAATACAGAATCTCAGCTCTGTGATCTCATCACCACAAAAACAGGCTGTAGGGACAGTCCTTCTTGCAGGAAGCCGACTCCCTTTGGGACATCTGTAACTATGTAATTTATAGTGGTGCCTTTGTAGACTTAAACCCAGAAAGCACGCCTTCCCCTGCTCTTCAGACTAGTGTAACAAAGGGGTTGCTCTGGGTGGAGAAGAAGCCAGAGAGACAGTAGGTGTGAGTGTAACCTGTGACACTTAATTTGAAGGGCATACACGTCCGTGGGTCCTCTGAGCAGAGGGTCTGTCTCACAGCGGGCATGTTTCAGGCTATGATGGATACTCTTGTATACTTGTCTGTCCCTTGTGCTGGGGACAAATGAGAAGCCTGCCATTTCTGCTGAGGTGTGCTTTATGAAAGGAGCTTGGCTGAAGTGCTGGCAGCAGCTGTCAGATGGATTCCCTCCCTGTCTGCCAGAGCCCTCTGCAAAGTGGCAGGTGATCCTTTTTATGAGCGAATAATAGGAGGACGCCTCAGATATTTGAGCTACCATTCACCAGGTGGTGCTGTCCTGCAGTGAATGCTTAAGTGCTAGCCAGTGAGGTCAGCAAGCTGGTGAGGAAAGAACCTGGGGCGCTCAGAAACCTTGGCAGCATTTGTGGGCTGTCGCTGAACATGCGACAAAGCCTTTTGGAGGAAACATCAGGCATTTGACAGTGGGTGACCACCTGGTCCGTGGAGCCTTGTCCTCTGTGTTCTGCTTGAGGGAGAGCTCCGCTGACCGATCTGGGGAGAGACGGAGCCTGTCCCTTGCGTCACCTGGTCTCCTCCCCGAGAACAGCGCCTGTGCTCCGTTCCCAGCCCTGAAATCCTGGAGGGTAAGTGGGGCGTGTAGTCTACAGCACCCCACTCAGACTTAAGAGGGAGGAAAGGCCTCCACCCCGTCTTTGCACGCACAAACCTAGTAGTACTCAGGTGCCCTGCCAGGGTGGGTCGGTTGGCCCAGATGTGACTACCCACGATTTTGTCCTTTTTGGCAAAGAAGCCTTGGCAGTGCTGCCGAGGAATGAATCGACTCAGGCGAGAGCCTGATTGCCTGTGTGTTTGAGCACGGAGAGCTCCCTTGAAAATGAACGTCAGTGAAAAGAATATTTCCCAGGGAAAGACTTGGAGCCAGGCACAGGAAGCCTTTCACTGGACTGTAGTCAACACACAGGCCTCCACTTCTGGTCAGAGCAGGAGGCAGGTGTGGGGACACCAGGTGAGACCCGCCCCTGAGACCCTGGCAGGAGGGGACGTGTAGGCAGAAGGAAGCCGATGCCAGAACACAGGTACCAGCAAGGTGTTCTGAGTGCAGAGGGGGATGTGAGATGCCCTGTGGGCGGGCTGGGCCCAGCCATGCAGGTGACACTTGAGCTGTGTGTAGAGGATGACTGATTTCCAGAGTGGGGGAGAGGTGTTCCAGGATGGGGGACAGGGAGAGCAGAAGCGTGAAACTGGGCAGTGTGTTCAGAAATGGTGAGTTGTGCAGAGAGCTGGGGCCTGTGCGGAGTGTGGCAGGAAATGTGAGAAGGAGGTACCTGGAGAACTTCAGAACTGTGTTTTAGAGAGGTTCTTGGCCCCTTATCTTAAACCTTTGAGAAATCTCATTGTGTGTTGGGCTTCAAACCCATTAGCATCTCTTGAAGAGAAAACCTGAGAATAGTGGAGGAGGTACATGGGACACTTCAGTACCTTGCTCGAGACAGGGAGCGTTCAGTAAAAGTCCCTGGTCGCCTGGAACAGAGGGAATCTGAAAGAAGCTCCTCCAGCCTTTCCCTGGGCGAGGAGTCTGGATGTGCTGCTGTCTGTTTCCTCTCCGTTGTGGCTTCGTTGGGATTTTTAGGAGGTTGTAACTGGTTTTATAAACTCTGTGCTGCATGTCTCGCCGTGTGTGCGTGCTGACAGGTTTTCTTTTTTTCCAGTTTGCCTTCCAGCCCTCTGTGGTCAGCTTGTCGGAGGAACTTGGCCGGTGCCCCCGAGGGAGACAGCTCCTCTCTGTTGCAAGCAAGTGGAGCCTGAGGTGAGGTGAGGTGAGTAAGAATTCAGAGGTGAGGGAGGGACTGGATTCCTGACAGACCGAGTTTTCCAAGATATGCTATTTTCTGAAAGCGTTGAGGGCTTTGAAGGTAAATAGGGTTTTTATTCATACAAATTTGAGGATAATTTAAAAAAAAACACTCTCTAAGTTATAGTAAAGCGCTCTTTAATAATATGGATGCTTCAGTACATTCTTTCAGAACTTTTCTAATTTTACTTACTTGTGCCTACTTCAGGGTCTTTTGGTCTTTTTATAGTGTCTGGCACGGTACTTTCCCACTGAAAACATTACCGCACGTTGAGTGAAGGGCCTAGTGTCCTGGCTTCTGGTCTGCTTACACAGAAGTGCCACTGATACAGGTTTTCAGATTTTTGGTAATGTCGGAGTGGCTGTCTATTTTTATCACTGCTATTCTCCTGTTCCCCGTCGCCATGAAGAACATGAAGTTTAATCACAAACCCCTCTTTAGCTACCAGGAGGCAAACGGGAACATTTACAGTCCTCCTTACCTCACTGCCCTTCCTGGGTTGGCTTTTCAGGGTCACGCCGGTTCCAACTGACTGAGGTTCTGTCTCCCACCGGTTTTGCAGACTTTGTTGTAACTTATTTTGAATTGGGTTGGTTCTGTCCCCCAGGTTTCAAGGAGCATTTTCTATTTGTGTGGCTTCAGGAACTTGAGGAAAGTTGCTAACCGTCTCCCGTCTACAGGTTTCCTGTACTGTAGTCCTACATGTAAATCATGAAACAGAAATGCCTACTTCGAGGGGTTTAGTCAGGTTGGAGGTTCCTACTGGGTAATTTTTGTTTTATTCATCTTTTATTTGCATTCCCTATCTCCATTGTGTAGCATGTGGTAGGACTCAAATATTTCCTCCTTCCTTTAGGAAGAGAGAGAATGGGCTGAGAACAATCAATCTGCAGTCCCGTCCTCAGTGAGCACAGCCTGGAGGACTGGTCTCGTGCATGCTCAGCTGCCTACAGTTGAGGCAGCAGAGCAGACTCCACGGGAGGTCCTGGACGGGATGGTTGACTGGGGGCGTTGAGGACTCTGCAGTGGATCCTTTCTCTGTGCGTGTCAGAAATGCTCCTCCATGGGAGTTGGGGGTCACGGTCATAGCTGCTTCCAAACCTCCAAATTCTTGAACTACCCGTGTGATATGCAGATACACTCTGCCATCTGTCTGGGGTGGCCTGCTAGCAGGATTCCCTGTTCTGCACTCACCCTCCTGCCATGCCTTGCTTGTCTGCGAAGAACAGAGTAGCCACATTGCTCCCCAAAACTTTGGAGGATCCTTCCAAAGGCAAAGCTTTCGACAGGAGCCCGGCAGTGGTGCGCACAACACAATCTCCCAGGAAGCTTTAAAAATGAGGACACTGAGACTTCTCCAGGTGTGCTGAGTTAGAATTGGGGGCAGGGGAGGGAGTGCTTGCTGGATGTTGGTGTCTTTTCAGAGCTCCCCAAAAGATGATGGTGTGTAACTGCTTGAAAAATATTTGTATGTGGAGGAGACTTAGAAACAAAAACCTCTTTCTTAGCCTGTGCAGATGTTTGGGGGGATTAGTTTTGAACCCTCCTAACTAGTTTAACCAGTTTATACTGCCAACCCAAACATTCCCTTGTTGTGCCATAATTTGCATTGTAGAGCCGTTTTATAACTCTAATTTAAAATTGCCTGTGACAACACTTTCTGTGGTTGTAAGTATACAAGGACGTTGAAGGACAATTTACTGTATTTAACAAGAGCTTAGGCTTATTTAGAAATCCAGGTGGGAATCTGCTTACATGGAATTTTACCAAAGTATGCATACATTTGCATATCGAAACCAAAGCCTCTGACCTGTGGTAACACATTTCTGGAAGTAACATTGAATAGCTATTTAAGTGTATTGCCCTTAGAGATTTTTTGGACAGGAAATTTATTTAGTAAGTTATACATGTTTTTTTTACTCCTCCAATTTTTGGGTAGCAGAGAATTAGCTAATTTTTTTTCCTCCTTCCCTGGGACCAGCTTTAAGAAGTAGATAGGAGCTTAATAGGAAGGATCATTTTAAATGGTTTTTGTGGCTTTTAACTGTTTCTTTTGCAAATTCCCTTTCTATAAAAGAAGACCCTGCAACCCGTTGTTCTGTGAGGTTTTAATAATATGATGGGTTTCATGGAAAGTAGGAAGTTTCTATTTTGAAATCAAAGAATTTTACCATTTAGGAAGGACCTTACAGAAGACCCATCATTTGGTCATTTGGTTTCCATTGCCTCAATTTCATGAGACTGCTCTTGTTAAGATCACAAATGTCCTCTTATAAGAATCTTTTTTTTAAAAAAAGATTTTATTTATTTTTAGAGAGAGGGGAAGGGAGGGAGGAAGAGAAGGAGAGAGACATTGATGTGTGAGAGAAACATTGATCTGTTACCTCTTGCATGCGGCCACCAGGGACCTGGCCCACAACCCAGGCATGTGACCTGACTGGAAATAGATCCAGTCACCTTTTAGTTTTCAGTTTGCAGGACAGCGCCCAACTCACGGAGCTACACGGGTCAGGGCCTGATAGGACTCTTGACATGACTTCGTATGCCATTTCTCATTTGCAAAAGTCTCTCTTCTAGGTTCCTCTGCACCATTCTTGACTGCTTTTCTTTTCCTTCTCTCATTTCTTCCTAGGTCCTGCTGTGTGTGCCCTTAAATGATCCTGTTTCTTGGGCCTTCTTCCTTGGTGCTTTTCTTTAGTTTGCTCAGCCTCTTTGGGGGACCACAGTACTTCCATGACCTCAGCTACCACCCACATGTTAATGGCCCTCAAGTTTCTCTCTAATTTCATCCTCATCTCAAACAATCTTTTAGGCATTTCTGCTTGGATGACTCATATGTACTTTTAACTTGCAATATCCAAACTGAACCCTTTTTCCTCCTAATTATTGCCTGCTTCCTGCCCCCAGCCCTCCCCCAAAATCCCCTCACCCCCGTGTCTCTGTCTTCTTTCTACTTCGGTCATTGGCATTATTCAAGCCAGAACTGTGATTCATCCTTCCTCCTCCTTCAGTCAGCCCCATATTTTAATTGGCGATTCTGTCCTATCATTTTAATGTCTGAATAAGAAAGGAAAAGACCATTCTGCTGACATTTTATTATTATGGGCTTTAAAAGTTGCACTTGGGCCTATATCAGCAGATCTAATAACAGATGATTTTGACTATTTATGTAATATACATTTCATGCTAGGCAGAGTCCTAGGTACTTTTCATGTGTTTATTTCTAATTTCCACAGCTATTTTGTGGTGTATCACCTCTGTTATAAATGAGGAATCGAGGGTTCATGGAGATGATCTTAGAGGCCCGGGGTCAAAGGGCATGTAAAGCCCAGTGGAGTTAGGGTTTGGGGATTTTAAACCTATGGGTGGGTCTGCCTGACTCCAAAACAGTCTTGCTCCATTCCCGTAACACCGCAGCACTGTTTCAGACTTCTGGTGAGTAGGTTGACTTTGCTGAGGGCAGGGAGTGGGTTTTATTTGTATCTGTGTGTCATAACTATATATTTTTTCTTACATAGTAGGTACTAAGGACAAGATCCTCAATGGCAAAGCTATGGTCTGTATCTTTTCCCGGGTCCAATCCCTGGCTCTATTAACTGAGCATTAGCTGGGTTGCCTGAGATTAGGATGGTGGGATCATGCTGTGTATCCTCAGAGGGTTTTTTATAATAATCAGAAGGAGTGGCGTAAGGGAAAGTGCTTAAAAATTCAAGGCGATTTTTGGAAGTCAGTCATTGGCCAGCTCAGATGAGCCTCTTCTGTCTCTCTCACAAATGATAGCATGTGAAAGTATACACTCTTCTGGATGCCTGTCTCATCATGCTGATTGAATCATGCACCTGCTGGCAGTGATAAAGGCAGAAGAGGCTCTGTCAGTAGGGAGTACGTAGATCTAATTTTTATCAGATCTGAGCATAACTATTTTAGAACAGATAAGCATGTAATCTGCAAAAACCAGATAGTTCATATTTAGCTGTAGGCAGGTAAATTAAAACAGAGTCTACTGAAGTTTTCTTCATTCTGTTACATTGGTCTTGGGGTGGGGAGGTGGATTTGGACACGTTTTGCACTGTACGGAAAGGAACCCTAATGGTGGCACGGGATATTCTGCACTTGTTTTCCTCATAGGTCTCTCCTTTTGCCCCATCCTGGGGAGAAAACACTGTTGTTTTTCCTTCATAGTTCTCTCCTTCTCATCATCCAATGGTAACAAAGTTTGTCTGAGGAGGGTCCCCTATAATGAATTTATAAAACCAGTTTGTTGTTTGTGGAATTTAGAAATCATATAACTTCTCTAAGTCTCATTTTTTTTCTTTTTTACAAAATTGCTCTATAAATTTGGGGTGATGCTGTATATGTTACAGGGTTTTAACTGCAAGTCACAGAGACAATGTATCTGAAGACAGTGGGTCTTTGCTGAGTAGAAGCTTTTACCGTCCAAATTTAGTTATCACAGGCCTAAATTTTCAGATTTGAAAAGGCTTTCGCAGGTGGACGAAGGGACGTTTCAGGGAGAATTCCTGTGAGGCGGAGGGGGGGGTGTCTCAAGCAGTGGCTTTCAGGGCTGTGGTCCCGGAGCAGCCGCCTTGTCATCAGCTGGGACGTGTCAGAAGGACAGAACCTCAGCTTCGTTTCTCTCCTAAAGATCAGCCTCTGGGCATGGGGCCCAGCAGTGCGGCTTCACAAGCCCTGCAGGTGATTCCCGTGCCCTTTAACTGGGCTGAAGTGTGAGAAGTCAGGCCGCAGGCTTTTGGTGAAGTCCTGTGGGGGGCAGCAAAGGCCTCCCCAGAATGGTGGGAGGGAGTGGGGAGGGGACGGATTTGGTGAGACTCCATAACTTGATGGATGTTCGCTAGACAAGGACAGAGGCCATGAGGATATAGAGACCTTGACTCTGGTGGACTGACGGGGTTGCTTCTTGGCAACAACCTGGAACACAGGCTGGTGAGTGGGTTTTGGGGGAAGAGGAAGGAGAGCTGTTCTGGACGCATTGCGTTTGTGTTGGAGGGCGGAGGCCAGCACGCTGGGAGTAGGCACGCCACTGCAGCATGGTCAGGCAGTGCGGAGACCGGCCTGTGAGCTGCCCTCGGGGAGGTGGCTGTTGAACGACGTGGTTTTAAGATGATTTTTTTCCCCCAAAGAAAATGGTATGAAGAAAAGAGAGCCAACATTGAGTGCTTTGGAATTGTATGTTTGAGATCATGGCATCCAGATTCCCTTTCGGAAGGGTAGGTATAAATGTTTAGGGGTATGTGGTGATACAGTTTTAAATAAAACCCAGTTATCACAGTAACAGTGGAATTTTGTCACAGTGCTGTATCTTCAGGCCTCTCGTTTGCGCAGTAGAGGCTGGTCTGGTACATCATGACATCTTGTGTGCCCAAGGCAGGGTTCCAGTATGTTTTTCTCCAAGAGAGGGAGTGGAGTTGGTGGTCAGAGGGAAGGTGGCCTGGGGTGGGGCTGCTGAGTTTCTCTAAGTCTCAGTTTCTGTCTCTGTCAATGAAGCCAGTTATAGCTCCTACCACCTT
This sequence comes from Tonatia bakeri, assembly GCA_004024845.1. Classification (NCBI taxonomy): domain Eukaryota; kingdom Metazoa; phylum Chordata; class Mammalia; order Chiroptera; family Phyllostomidae; genus Tonatia; species Tonatia bakeri. Next base: position 38,189 of record PVIA01008432.1, on the reverse strand, counting down.
CTTGCTGTGAGGAATGAACAAGATACTTCATGATGAAAAACTTAACGGTGCCTGCCACAGGGTGCATTTGTTTCAACCTCTGCCAGTATTTTCATGGTGGTTCGTTGGACTTGTGGAGTAAATTTAGGTCTTCTATTTGTAACAGACTTACAGTATTATTAAGAGGAGGTAATTATCAGAAGTCATAACTGAGTTGGAGATGAAATGTCTTTGTGGTTTTCAGTGAATTGTCAGGACACTGAAATATGGGCTTCACTAGGTTTGTGACAAGGCAGAAAGAAATTGGTTTGGGAAGTTGAGTGCATAAAAGCAAGGACCAGATATTTAAAAAATTATTTTATATCCAGCTTTGTTGTAGACTCACATATTTTATTGCACCAGAAAGATGTTACACTGACATGATGAAAACTTTATACATCTGTGCAACATCCTCATTGTATCTAGAATAGTTTCACATCCACTGTCTGTGATTTAAAGACGTGGAAGAAACATGTGTTCCTATTTCCCACTGGGCTTTAATCGGGCTGCTTTTCCTTAACGGGAGACATTTGGACCACACACTTACATGTAGGAAGTAACTTTGTGACTTGCTACATGTACATGTAAAGGAAACTTCTCAGTTTGGAGACTGTAGCTTCTAAAACTCACCCCCCCCCCCGCCCCCAACTGGAAGAACAGCGAAAACTGACTGCGGATGGGCACGCCTGTGTGGTTGCTGCGCCACGTCATGATGCCAATTTTGTTTCTTAGCTCTGAGCTGTGTTTCATTCTGTCTTTCTGTGTTCAGAGAAGTGGTGACAGAATCCATGATCAAAGGTTTCACCACGGAGTTACTGAGGACTTTCATTGAACCTTGCACTGGGTTTTATAGAACAAGAAACCTGATGTTCATACAGGGCATCTCACATAACTTTGCGTGTAAAGCTGGAATGTCATAGGTTTGATTAAAATTCTTTGGGACTCCGAAAAATGACATTTGTCATCCTGATGCATAAGAAGTAATCTATAATTCAAAATTTACTTGACGTGCTTTTTTTTTTTGCTGTTGGGCGGGGTTTGCATGCCTTCAGTTGAGTATACAAGAGCTTCCACCTCAGCTCTCCTAGAACTGCACAAGACTTGCATCTTTCTCGGAAATTTGGCTGCTGCCACAGCTGAAACTGCAAGCCAGACTTAGGTAATTTTATGAGTCTAGGAAAAGTCTTACACCCTTGCAGCTGTTGTTGTAGGTCCTAACCATGAAAACAAAAACCATCTCAGTTACCCGGGACCCATGAGAAATTGGCAGTGGCCCAGTGCAAGTTCATGTATTTTGGACTCTGAATTATATTTATAAGTCAGGGCATCCCCTGATTTAGGGCACGCAGCTGGGAAAGGGTACTAGAGGCGGTGGGGGCAGGGGAAGCCAAGCCTAGAGTGCCACCTTTGCTAGAGGTCTGATCCAATTAATTGCTGGATCTTAAATGCTTTTTAAAAAGGCAAGGAGAGCATCCAAGAAAGCAACCAAACCAATATAAAATATTACAAGTCCAAAATATTTAACCTGGCTTTCCTGTTTTTGCATATTGCCTCACTGAAAATTTCCCCAGGTGTTTCTCCTTCAATGCCAGGCCCATTATTGTGGGTGAGTTTGTAATTTGGCAGTGATGGACTTTCTTGTTAAACAGAATTTTTACAGACTCCTCTGAAGACTAATCATAGGACTTGGCATGGGGTTGCTAGGAGTGGGGCATATGTGAAATACCCAGTCCTGCTGATGTTACCAGTCAGCAAATTACTGTTTAATGTTCAGAATTTCAGTGGCTCTGTGAGAGGGATAAAGCTGAGCTTCTGTTTCTCTAGAGGCACCTGAGCTATTAGCAGAGCTCTCAGCGAGTCTGAGTAATTGTTCCATTCAGTCTGACTCTGATTGTCCGGGTTGGGGGCCCTCACCCTTGGGGTCACTGGACGCGGGCCTCAGGGGTTCTATGAATTTGGATGGGTGGAAAAAAATTTACATCTTCATTTTCACTAACCTCTAACCAAACTGTGGCTTTTCCTTCAATCATGAAAGTAGGCACCAATCCATGTACTTACTCTCAGTAGCACCTGTGGCTTTGGCACATAGAAATTACAGATTTTTGTATCACATTGTTGGAGATAGTTTAAACTGTCACTTATGCCTGTCACTTAAGTGGTCATTTCACCACTTAGAAACAACCAGAGCTATTAGACCTGCAGCTGTATCTTGTATTTTATGCATTAAGAAGCACATATTACTATTATCACAGATTTGTTCTTAAGTAGTATTTTGATATCTGTGTTTCAATATAATTGTTTTTTTTGGGGGGAGGTAGTCATGTTTTCAATGTCAAAGTCATTTCTAAGCATTCTGATTAGAGAGTCTAGATTGCTGAAGCAGTTCATGTCACTTGAAAGGTCGCAAGCTCTTGCCTTGGGTGGCACCCTTGTGTCTTTTTCATCTTGCTTTGAGACTGGTTTTGTTAACATAAAAAAAAAGTCTCAACATATTTGGCTTTTGTTTCCTGGCATGACTTGTCTTTGACTTTTATCATCTGGAGCTCTGGTATTCCCCATGTGGGACTATTAGAGGGAATGAAAAACTAAAGTCATTGTCCGTTCCCCTGCGACCTTTCTCACAGGCCCCTGTGGCAGTCCCTGTCAGGCCTGCTTCCTGCAACCGGCTGTGTGTGGCTGAGGATTGTGTCCCTTACAATTTCAGATAAAGTACAGTGATGCGTGTGTTGTTTGCTTTAGCTGTGGAAGAGGTGATGCTTGTACGGCTTCGATTCAGCTCTTCACTGCAGGCGTACCCTAGTTTATATGTAGAACTTGGTGTTCGAGGTTAAAACTTGATTACGTCTATTGGACTGTGTGCAACTGCCCAGAGAAAGAAAGTTCAGGCACCGGGCCGTTCTCTGCTCCATCCTGTTACCTTTTCACCAGCTTCATGCAATTCATGTAGTAAGAAATGGGTGTTTTTTTTTAAGGTCCTCTTGAATAACATAGTTCTTACCTTCTAGGTAACTGTGAGGAACAGGGGAGCATTGCGCATGTGAGACAGTGATCTCTGCCCCAATTATCCTCCCCCTGTGAGCTTGTGAAGAGCTTGCACATTTTAGAATGTATTTTGTCACGTGATGCCTCCAGGTCTCACACAGCAATATCGTTTGAAATAACTCGAATAAGCTGGATGCCTAGCAGAACTTAAGGAACTGGTGACTCTTGAAGTAAATTCTCTTTTTAAGGATAGTTTTGAGGCATGGGGTGCTGCTCCAGGGGTGGAGGGGTGTGTCCAAAGATGATTTCTTTTTTTCCTGAGTGGAGATTTTGTCTGTGTGTGACCACTTCATCAGGACCCTGGGAGCTAGTCTCTTTCATGTTTATCCAAAAAAGGAGGCACAGGATAGAGATTGCGTGGTCAGGCTCTGGATCAGACTGCCTGGATGTGCACCCTGGCTCTGTCCTTACGAGCTGTGTAATGCTGGGCATGCTTCTAGCCCCTCTGTGCCTTTGTAGTCTGGAGGTATTGTAGTGCCTTCTGCATAGGGTAGATGTGAGGATTAAATGACTAGGTGCCTAGAGTAGGGCCTGGAATATAGTTAGTGGTAAGTTAAGTGACGCTGGCCGTACATTAGAATCATCTGGGGGAGTTATAAAAAAATACAAGAGTATTCCCATCCTAGTGAAATTGGAGCCTGGAGAGGTTATAACCTTGTTCAGAGCATCGTAGCAAGTCACTGACAGAAGTGGAGGAGGGGTGTTGATGTCTTATATTCTGCGGCTTTAAGAACGCTCCATCTGTCAGCTACATAAGCAAGAGATCTTTCTGTAATGAATAGCTGCCTTTCAGCGGGCATCTTTGAAGTTGTCTGACCTTTTTCACTTTGAGGCCAGATGTAGTGCAATTTTAAAAATTTAATTTCTTTAGATTTATAATACCAGACTTCATTCCACTGGCATTGATTGATTGAATGCCTTTTAACACTTTTTGAAAAATGGACTTTCTGACACATCCTCAAGGTTTCTCCTCCTTACAGACTAAAGGCCTGTCACCCATGCTACGGACTCCTCCAGTGGACTGCTGTGATTACAGTGGTCTCGTGAACAAGAAATAAAGTTTTCTCCTTAAGATTTTAACACCCAAGGGAAAGATCTGGAATTGTCCAGTCAAGGAGGAAAGGGAGCGGTGTTTCCATTGGCAGAGTCTGTGGAAGGCAAAGCCACGTGCCCAGTCATTTTGTTTACCTAAAGCCTCGTACCCCTGTTTGGGAAGTTGCAACTCCTATAGGTCAAGAAGGTGGTCAGTGTAAGTTAAAGATCATAGCTCAGTTGTATGAAACAAGCAGAAAACTTAACAGGAAGGAGAAGGGAAAAGAGAAGAGAACATAATCTGGTGTGATTGTTATGGAGCGAAAAGCCATAATGAGGGTTGGGACTGAGTCTTCATTTGCTTTAAACCTTACGCCAGGGAGCACCCTGTGACCCTTGTCATGCCCTCCACAGAGCTGTGTGGGAGAAGATAGGACCACTTCAAAGATGGGGGTTCATCTGCAGACCCTAGGTGGTTGGTTCTCCGTGAGCTTTTGGCCATATGGTGCCCGGGGCCAGGAGTGGACGTTGGCTTGGCTTTCTCTCAGATTTTCTTGATTGGGTCCATACCCACTACACTGTCACCCCCATGCAAAAGTCACCCTGTCTGGGAGGCTTGTAGTTTATGCTGTCTTGGTTATCTCTCTATCCTGCCTCCCCCAAGTTCATTGAGGATTTTGGAGGTGGCAGCTCAGTGCCTGAGCTTTCAAGTCAGCTGTGGGTTCAAGTTCCCGCGCCACTGTTGCTCATTGTGTGACTTTGGGGAAGTTGTTAATCTCTCTAAACTTTTTTTTAAAAATCTATGAAAAGAAAGGAGTAAACTATTTCATTGATGATTTTGGGAGGATAAAATGAGATTATATATGTATATAACACTCTTCATCTCACCTGACATTTAGTAAACACTAGTTATTAGGATACTGGTTGATAACCCAAATCCTGCCTCCTGTGTTACCTTCCCCAACGAAGAATCAAGTTCCCTCACTTCTTTGCTTCCAACAACCCTCACTTGAGGACACTCTACTGCAGCAAAGTCGAGTATTAGCCATCGTGCTGACTTTGTCATTGTCCAGAATTGTTCCCCATCTAAAATTTTCAAGTCAGTTTAAAAGGACCAGACTTTCCAGTTCACTTAGTCTGGCTTTGTTTGCTTTTAGATGTCTTCATGATATTATCCCTGTTCTTTCTGGCTGTCGTACCTCCTCAAGGTCTCACTGCCTTCCTGATCAGCTTTGATTCGTTGTGCTGTTCATCATGCATAAGCCACATAACTTTGAGCATAAACTTGAAAATTAGTACTTGGTGCCAGGAGAATTCTGAAACTGTTAATTCCAACCCGTTATAGGAAAGACTTGCCATTGGTTTTGATTTCCTTTCCATACAACTCTGCTACTTACTCATTTTATGATTTTTTTTAGTGTTTGTTATACCTTATAAGGTACATTTCTGGGTGCCATGGGGATTTGTAGAGTTCAACATTTTTTGTTGTGATTTTTTAATTGATAACCATGTATCAGTACAGAATGGAGTAAGGTTTTAAAGACACCTTTTAACTACTGTGGACCGTGAAGGCTTTCTGGAGAAGATAGTATTAAAAGTTGGACTGCCAAGCCCTGACTTGTGTGGCTCAGTGGGTTGGGCATCCTCCTTCAAAGCAAAAGGTCCCAGCTTGGTTTCCAGTCAGGGCACACGCCTGGGTTTCGGGTTCGTCCTTGTTGGGGGCATGTGAGAAGCAACCAACTGATGATTCTCCTGCACATCAGTGTTACACCCCCTTTCTCCCTCCCATTCCCTCTCTCTAAAATAAATATGTCTTAAAAGGAAAAAAAAGTAGCACTACCAAATCCCTTCACAATATACAAAAATGGCTTTTGCAGTCAGAAGGAAATACTTTCTTTGTAATTTCCTCCAAAAGTGAAATTTCCTTTTTGTTAAGTAGTATTCAAAATGAGAACTCTAAACAAGCTTGTATATAATTATTTTTCAGCAACTTGAAATACCAGTTTAGGGAAGTAAAATTTTTCTAAAATACTTTTTCTGAAAGAATTTATATATCTTCCTACCGAATATTTTAAATGTAGGTTGAAAGTGATTTTAATAGGAAGTTTCCACTTAATTTCGTACATCAGAAGTTAAACGTTCAAGTTCAAACTTCTTGCCCAGAACACTTAAATTTACGTCACTCATGACTATAACTTCACTGTGCTTTTAATAACTAATACTCAGATCCGAAGTCGTTTTGCCCAAGACCAACCGAACTTATAAAGAACAGTGGAATCAGAGGCACAATCTGTGGAACAGGTTTGAACGAAGAAGACCTGAAGGCTGGGCCTGTGTGTCTTAGGGAATGAAAGATGCCCCGTTTCCCAGCCACGCAAGTGGAGCAAAACCGAAGGCCCGTTTTTTCTTTCTTATCGTGTTTGCGTTCTGGCTGCTTGGTCAGCAGTCCACACTCCTCCCTCACAGCTTCTCTGGGTGAGGCGCCTCAGTCCTAGAGAAGTTCAGGGACTGGCTCCCAGTCACCGTGCTGACACCAGGGCTACTAGAGGACTAGGCCTGTTGATTCGTGGGCTTTTTCTACCTTAGGAAAAAAAATGTGAGAGAAACCTCCTGGAATTTCAAGTATTCACCAAGGGTTGGTTTTTCCCAGCCTCATAGGATCTCTGAAAGAATGTTGAGATATGGCTCTTGCTTTCAGGAAGCTTCTATAATGCATTTTCCCGTGAATTTCCAGAAAATGGCCGGCTGCTGCTCTGGCAGCTCCCCGCTCCCTTTTTTTCCCTTACATGGTCTCTGTTCTACTTTGTTTTTCTCTTATTTGCTCTGTTTTGTATTATTTATCTTCTAGGCAGGTCCAAACCCCCACTGTCACCACCTACCTCCTTTCTTTTGGTACACACTAAAGGTGGCTAATGCAAAGAAAAAGTTCTAAAGGCAGTCAGTCATCAGAAGACATGATTATTTAGATGAGTCTCATACCTTACTATGTGGAGAAAAAATTTTGAGTTTGTAAAATTGAATATTTAAAAAAAAAATCCTCACCTGAGCATACATTTATTGATTTTTAGAGAGAGAGGAAGTCGGAGGGGAGAGAGAGAGAGAAACATTAATGAGAGAGAAATATCATTCAGTTGACTCCTGTGTGTGCCCTGACTGGGGATTGAATCTGCAACCTGGGAGTATGCCATGACCAGGAGACAAACCTGCAAGCTTTCACTGCACACACATGAGTGTGCAACCTGTGGCTCAGGTTGACTGTGAATGTGGCCCAACACAAAATCATAAATTTACTTAAAATATTACGAGACCTTTTTGTGTGATTACGTGCGCAATGTATTTAATGTGTGGCCCAGAGACATGAAAAGGTTGGACCCCCCTGGTAGGATGATGCTCCAACCAACTGAGCCACCCAGCTGGGGCAATGGAGGCTGTTTTTGATGTCTCTCCCTTCTCTGAAATAAAAAAATATTTCTTAAAAATTATGTACATCCTAGTTTCCAGTGTTTTCCCTTGTAAAAATTTCTACTCTGGCTTTATTGATTTATTTCGACAAAACAAGAGAGGCACTGTCAGGGACAGCTTTGCTTTGAGGTCAGGTGGGTGGTATGATGGGAGAAGCTCCTTCTGCTGGAGTGAGCACAGAGCGTGTGTTTATTCGGGGTAACTAGGTAATAAAACTTCATTATTATCTTGAGATTTTAAGGTTAATTCAGGTGTGGACATTAAGGGATATTATTAAATGTAGCATTTTCTTCCCTTGTATCCCATTGCCTGATGTCACATGGATTTAACTGAGCTTTCTTACATTCCTAGTGAGTGAGAATATAAAGGAGTGTTCTTTGTAATAGAAACTGCTATAAATGCTTGCTAATTGCTTGATTTGGAAGAAACCACTCATCTGTGTTCATTGTAACCTAGTCAAATGTCAAAAAAAAAATAATACTGAGGATGGAGTTGGTTCTCGCATCTGTTTGTGTCTGTTAGAGAATAAACATAGTCCCTGCCCTCAGCTCACAGATTCAACTTCACATTGTATAAACAGGCAGTATGACACTCCAGAAGAGGAAAAATTTTAATGCTTTTGTTCCTCTGTGATTTCAGACAAGGTGGGCATTGTTATAATTGTTATACTAAGTGCCATGGCGATTGTCAGTAGACTGGATTTTGTCTTGTATTGAATTCGTCTCACTGTTTTATCTGGAGTGGTTTTTGTTGAGCTTTACGTACCACGACAGCCACGGTGTAGAATTCTGACGTATAACACGGGGACGTGGTGCCTATCCCCAAAGACTCTGTGTGTTAAAGGGGAAATCCAAGAAGTGAAAGTAAGCTCGATATTTGATTAACTTCTGGGGATTTTATATGAAGACTCCATGGCATTTGGAAAACTTAGATGTTGTATGATGTAGTGAAACTCAGGTGACTTCAAGGGTAATGTCATACACTTACATTTTTCTTTTAAATGAATATTATAGGAAATTCTCTCCTGTTAGTTAATTTCAGTTGTTGTAAACGAGAAGCTGGTTGTTCCTTTTTCTCAAAAGTATATAATTTAAAGAAATGACAGTAGAAGTCTCTAGTTTTTCAAAGATTAAGTATTCAAATCTGACCATATATTTGTACTACTTGCTGTCATAGGGGCTACGGTTTTTGGGGAGAAATTGAGGGATTCTTTCTGGCCAGTATTTATTTGAGTTGAACCTGTGCATTTTGGTCTATAATATATTTAAAGTGAAAAAGGACACTTTCTTATGTTTTGTCCTATAATGCTTACCTCTCAGTACTTCCTTACCACATGTATCATCCTCATGTGGTGACTTGAGAGCTTCTGGCTGTTCTTTTTCAGTGTGTTGGGCTTGTCGTTTAATCAGTTGGGTGTGAATGACTGTGTTGGAAAGGCTGGTTGGCATTTTTGTTTTACTCATTTCTGTGGCAGGGCAGTGCTCACCCTTTTTAGGGGAAAAATTACAGTACAGTTGTGGTGGGAAGGGGTGTGTGTACAACAAGCAGAAAGTGTCACTCAGGGAGAGCCTGCTTGGCTGGCTTCACAAGACTGCATCATGGTGGCATTTACATTCATGAATTTACTACCGTCTTCCTTTTGGTATTCACACTGGGGTCAGAAACTAAATATTCTCCAATAGATGGTACTTGGCAAAGCAGCTCTCTTTAACAGAGCTCATGAGAGCTTTTGTTTAAAGCCAGAACATCCATTTATTAATTTATTCCTGGACTATCTGTCAACAAGCCAGATAGTTGTGTTGGGTCGACTAGACCATCACACTCCCTACTATTGTTAGGCTGAGAAAGGAGCCAAATTGTGAGGCGCTTTTCAGTGAGAACAGGATCAGGACAAGGCAAAGTAGTTATGTGATGCCAATGTTTAATAGCACTAGGCTCCAACAGCCTTATGGATCCATTTCTAGAACTGGATGTGGGGTATGTGTTTGTAAGTGTTGAGTTGGCTGAAAAGTTTGTTTAGTTTATTCCATAAAAATAAACGACGCATTTTTCATTTTTACCAATAACTTACTGAGTTGGATATTTTGAGTATGTTGGCTATCTCCCACTATTGGCTTCTAGTGGGCAGTGGCCAGGGGTGCTGCTAAACATCTTCCAATGCATAAGATGGTGCACAGCAAATTATTTGGCCAAAATGTCAATAGTACCAAGAAATTTTGCAAACCACTTTTGACATGTCCAATCAGTCACAGCACCTACTGCACAACCCTCTTTCTGTTTCAGTTGCACTTTTACCTTTCTTGAAATGATAAAGCATAATACGCCAAAAATGTTGCATATCCTTTTCCATCTTCCTTATTAAAATGGCTGCACAAAAATTGGCCAATTTTGATTTTTTTTAAATGCACACTGATATGACAGCTGTGACAATACAGTCTAACCAAATTGTTTGGAATGAGGTTAAAGACAACTAAGCACTACTGGAACCATCATATGGAAAAACTGTAACGGACTTTTTGGCCAACCCATTATATAGGTATTGTCAAGTGTGTCAAATACTCTTTTCTGGACTATATCCAACCTATTACTACAGTTGCTCTTTTTGACCCCTCACACCCTTCAGGTGGGCACTGTCTTTAGGTATGTTGATGAAATCAAGTTCTAGTTACGTCTTTTGGGGCGTGGATGATTGGGACTGGACTCCTGGTGACTTCACGTAGCTCCACTGTGGTCTGTGTTCATTTCAGGATTTCACTCACTGGGAACAGTCTCATTTTTCCCCCTTTCAGTTTGTGGTGTGAGCGTGTGCAGGGGTTCCTTACTTTTGCTCTCGGTATAATCAGTTAGTTTCTCCAGGTCACAGTCTGAGTAGCTTTTGACTATAAATTTAAGCTCTTTCCCTTGACTTGCTATTTATAGAGGAAAGCAGGACCTGGGGGAAAAAAAACCAACCCCAAACATGACAGCAAGTTTCTGATAGCCTGTTTCACTTTACTCAAGACCACTGATGTGGAAGATGTGACTGACCTAAAAAACAGCTGAGCTCCTCCAAAACAGGCGTTCAGTGTCTGGGAGTATATGCCCACATCAGTGTCGCCTGGTGCTTGCCCGGTGGGACATAGGTTTCCCGTGGCACGATGGATGGGCTGTGGAGCGGCGCCAGCCAGCGTGATTCATCAGGAGTAATCGGAAGAGTTCAAAAGGGACCTGGGACGAACTCTTCAACATTTTTCTTTGTTTTATTTTTAAAATATATAATCTTCGCTAAATGACAAACCCTGAAGGTTGACTGGTTCATTTGGAGAAGAAAAAATGTCTATGCTTACAAGGCATCTATTTATTTGTTATTTAATTTTGCCTACTGTTCTTCATATCAAAACAGTTTGCATTGTTTCTTGTAAGCATGACCGACAGGAGACATCTGTCTTTCCGCAGTTCCCCTGTGAAGCACACTGTGGCCCTCTTCCAGGTTCAGTGCTTGCTCTTTAGGTGAAACCCAAATCTTTTTACTAGGGTTCATTCAAGTAGCTTTTTAAAAGGGAATTAGGCTCAAAGCCATGCCCCTTTTATGTGTAAAGACTTGTTGGGAAGATGATTTGACCCCAGTACACTTTAGGATGGCTTTCTTCAAATTCTGCTAAGGTATTATATTCCTAGTATATCTAGGTTTGTTTGTTTGTTGTTGAATTTTTTTTGTTTGATTGGTGTTGCCCAAAGCTCTTCACTGTTTTGAGGAGAGAGTGGGTCCCACCGGCAGGGAGGAGGCAGACCCTCACTGGGAGTCCGCAGTTTGGATTCTGGCCCTGCTGTTAATTAGCTGCCTGACCTCCTGGCATGTCAGCCTGCCAGGGTCTCTGTGTCTTTATCAGGAAAACAATGGGCTTGGAAAAATACATACAAACCCCAGCCCAAATGATAAGAAAGATCACCCTATGTACTTTCTGTTGTGGGGTTCTGTGAAAGGTAGCACATGGGACTCTTTATGCCTCTTAGTGATCCCCACAAAACCTGTGGGTGGTCTGGGGTTGAAAGGTTGTGAGGGGTGTTCCACAGAGGACATTTTTAAGCTCTCAGGCAAACTAGGCAGGTTTGGAAGTGCTGCTGTATATAGGAGTTTCTCCCTCCCTTCCCAGCTCTCTCGTCTTCATTCTTTTTCTCTTTTCTTTCAGGAGAAACCTGCTTGCCTTCTACCTTCCTTTCTTTAGTGCATTAGCGATGGTGCAGTGGGTAACACAACCCACTCAGGTTTGTTAACTGTTTGGAGTTGTCCAGCCATCTCATCTCAGTTACTGCAGGGAGGAGAGAGCTGAGGGAGACTGCCAAAATGATGAAATAATGGTCCTTTTGTCTGTCTCTTGCTGTCTGGATGGTTTCAGGTTTCATCTTAGGCCTGGGCCATTGTGTTGTTTTTACATTCTCAGTACAACCCTGTTTAAAACTACAGCTGGTTTATTGAAAGGATTCTGCCCTAATGCCACTGGCCTGTTCTGCTTTTCTCCCCATCCCCCAGAAGAGTCATAACTCTTTGTAGTAAAAACCCATTGGAGTGTGGGCTGTTTGATCACGTCCCCTGACATCAGTTTTAAAATGTGTTCCCACTGTGTTTATTTTGCAAATGCTTATAAGGTACGTTGCTTTCTGATAGTCTTCCAAAACGTTATCCGTGTGGTTATATAATCGGTAGCACCTGTAAAACACGTTGCCTTTGACCATGTAGCTCCCTTCTTAACCATTATCTTTTTGATTCTCTCTTTTAATGTTTTCTTTTGGTTGGGAGGACCTGCATTCCTATGCCAGACACCTTCCAGTAACATGCCTAGATTTACCCTCATAACTTTAATTAGATGTGGAATGCTGAGAATGCACTGTTGTGGTTTTTTTTTTAACTTTTATAGTTAGTGAACTTGGAATCGCTTCATTAAAAGTTACAAAACACTCGTGTCTTTAGCATTTAGTTCCCCATTTTTATTCATAAAAATTTAATGTAAAGACCAAGGTTCCCTTATATTATCTCAAACGATGTGTTTGTTTGAACACAAGTTAATGCTTATGTGAATGTGCAGGTTATATTCTAACTTCCAGCTGTTCGCTCCCTTCCTTTTGTCTTCAGAAGCGGAGGAGTGTTGAAGATGCTGAAGGCTGTGCTGAAGAAGAGCCGAGAGGGAGGAAAGGGAAGCAAGAAGGAGACAGGTGTGTGCTGGGCGTGAACGGGTGGGGCAGGCGTGGTGGCAGTCAGGGCAAGGGGCCCTGTTCCTGGCCCAGCGCATGTCTTTGCCCGGGAATGGGTCACTGGAGAAGTGACGGGCGTTAGACAACAGCACACTGGTGCCTGTGGGAATTAAATACCTTTCTAGATTTTGTAGGAGAAGTGACTTTGAAAAAGGAGTTTGGGTCATGAACCAAATCCCTCTTGCAGACCTGTAAGGTTCATAATTTTAACAGGTCATTCAGATCCCGAGTTCGAGTTCGGGACGGTGTGGGATAGCCTGTGTGTCCAGGAATTTGGTTTCTAGGAAGCCTTTTCCCCTTTCCTACATGCAGTTGTAGTTTATGTGTTTGACCAACTGCTGTCTGACTAGGCCTCATCTTTTGAGTATCAGATTATCCCCTTAACAGGTGTAGCCTCACTCAGTGCCAAACTGCTGGTTTTCATTATGATGAGAGCTACATACTTAATTTGGCTTGGATTTAGTACTGGTACATGTGTGGTGAGGGCGACTCCCCATTCCAGTCCCTGTGATGAACTCTCTCTCCTAAGGTTGTTTTGGTGACCACTCAGTGTTACACTGTTTCCCTTGCTAGAGAAACTGCATATTGTCTATCTGTACTGAACAATAAAATCCTGTTAGCATGGGCTAGTCTCCCTGAAATGTGCTGTTTCACTCTAAATTCATGTTAATCCAGAATTGGAGAATGGCTGATTTTCCAAATTATTGTATATTGAATAACATCTCAGTTCTAATTTCTCTTAAAATATAAACAAATTCACTTATTACCAAAACATCACTGAGTTATATAGTTAATTCCTTACTTTAAGAGATTTTGTAATACCTTGTGATGATACCGTTAATGTCTATTATTTCTGTACTGATAGATAGAGCAGTCTTAGAGTTTTTGATTTTGGAACCTAAACAAATTCTCTATTAGTTAACCCTGAAACCAAGTCTGCAAAATGGCAAACTTATCTTAAACATCCAGTCTTTGTTATAAATTCGCTGTTAAGATTCCATTAGAAGCTGTCGTTAATGCCCGAGTAAGCAGATACAAAGAAGAAACCAGTTTTTAATGACAGATACGGGATACCATAGTTAGCTCTTAACCTTACAAAATCAACCCCTAACTTTGAATAATTAATTAGAATTGTTACTATGGAGAATTTTCGGTTCACATAATTTCTATCCAGAGGGATATTCACCCTCTGTTAGGTCATGCCCAAAGTATCTTCTCTTTATTTAATGGAAGCAGTTAAAAGAATCTATTTTTTTTTTTTCAGTTTTGTCTCACCTGACACTCATCCTAGGAGCTTTGTTTGTTTGCTGCTTTGTAATTTTAAGCATAGAGTTAGATCCTAAGCCATCTGGCTAGAGCTACCAGCCAGTGGGCAGCGTCTCCAAGCCAAAACTCCACACTTAGTACCAGTGTTTTACAACAGACCCGCCATCCTTTGTGGCCAGTCCAGACATGTGAAATAACAGTATATGAATGATCTTCTGCAACCTGCCTTTCAGATGGGCCAGAGGATGAACATAGTTTACATTTGAAACTTTCAGTTGTAGAGCATGTGATTTTGGGTTCAATTCCCCCTTTGGTCTTTAAGAGCAACTACTGTTTTTTTGGAAACATTTTTTATAATAAGTCCCACACTATGGCTTTTTACTAATGCAAACCAACTTGAAAAATCAATGAGAACCTTTCTCATAAAATATCTGTATAGTATGTGCCTTTTTCCTTTTAACTAGAACCTGGTTATATTAGTTGGGGAACAAAGCAGATGGAATTTAAATCTTGAAGTATATCACAAGATGATTGGGGAAAATACTTGGAATTTGACCATTCATGTGCTGAGCTCTGTGCCAACTCTCATTATACAAGTAAATCATAGCTAAGTTTCTCTATAAATTGAAGCTGGCTAATCAGCTGAGACTGCTTTGAAACTTGGGTAATAATATCTCCTGCAATATGGAAAAATTTTCCTCTACTGTTCCCAATTAAAAACAATCTTTGTTGCAAACACAAGGGAAAATTCATTGTTATGTATTTCACTCTCATAGAAGTATAGGAAATATTTATATCTAAAATATTGAGTTCTGCTTTTCCTATCCTTTGTGGGTTGTTTCAGACAATTTTGAATTATACTTTTATGTCGAACCTATTTTAAGAATTTAAAAAATAATCACTGAGTTAAATTTAGCATTCTTCAAATGAAAGCAAGTATTTTTTCACAAGTACTGAGAAGTTGTTATGTCCTCAGCCCCTGTCCCTAAAAGAAGATGTCATATGTACATACTATAAACTATGGGTAAAATGTTAGCAGATAAATGACACTCAAGTTATATGTATGTAAAGATTTTTGAAATACTATGTAGAGTAAGATATTAAATTATTGAAAGCCATTGCATGAACTCTAAAAATAGTGAAAGTCTTTTGTGATTATGCTTTTCTACCTAGGACTTGCTTATAGTTGAGCAAAAAATGTTTCCTGGAGGCTATAAAAATCACACCAGAAAATATAATATTAAAAACTTTAGAATGTGTTTTGGAAAAGTAAATTTACCTTGTCTTCATTCCATCAGGGCAAATGAGCACTGTCTTTCTCTTGACATTGAGTTGGGCGGGGGTAGGGCTAAGGGTACAAAAATCAATATTAAACCATAATGTGGGGAGTGCCAGGTGAGGGCATGTATTTTTTCTCTCCATGCTGTTATGTTAGGACCTTGATCTAAAGCAAGCAAACGAGGTGTTATCTTTATTTTGAAGCTCCCTGGAGAGGTCTGCAACTTTCTACCACATCTCTTTATTTTATGTGACCTTTTTTTTTTTAACCAGTATAAAAATGAAATATTTTTATTTGCCCAATGTAGGACATTGCTCATCTCTACCTGAATTACTGATTTTCATTTTTTTATTTTTTAAAATATATTTTGATTATGCTATTACAGTTGTCTCATTTCCCCCTTCACTCTGCTCCCCCCTGCACACCCCTCCCACCCACATTCCTCCCCTTTAGTTCATGTCCATGTGTCATAAGTTCTTTACTTCTACAGTTTCCATACTATTCTTGCCCTCCCCCTGTCTATTTTCTCCCTACTGTCTATGTTACTTATTCTCTGTACCTTTTTCCCCTCTCTCCTCCTCCCGCTCCCCTGTTGCTATCTTTCCATGTGATCTCCATTTCTGTGGTTCTGTTGCTGTTTTAGTTGTTTGCTTAGTTTGTTTTTTGTTTTAGGTGTAGCTGTGAGTTTGCTGTCTTTTTACTGTTCATACTTTTTATCTTCTTTTTCTTAGATAAGTTTCTTTAACACTTTATATAATAAAGGCTTGGTGATGATGAACTCCTTTAACTTGACCTTATCTGAGAAGCACTTTATCTGACCTTCCATTCTAAACGAAAGCTTTGCTGGATAGAGCAATCTTGGATGTAGGCCCTGGCCTTTCATGAGTTGGAATACTTCTTTCCAGCCCCTTCTTGCCTGTAAGGTCTCTTTTGAGAAATCAGCTGACAGTCTGATGGGAACTCCTTTGCAGGTTACTGTCTCCTTATCTCTTGCTGCTTCTAGGATTCTCTCCTTCATTTAAGTCTTGGGTAGTGTAATTATGATGTGCTTGGTGTGTTCTTCCTTGGGTACAACTTGTTTGGGACTCTCTGAGCTTCTTGGACTTCCTGGAAGTCCATTTCCTTTGCCAGATTGGAGAAGTTCTCCTTTATTATTCATTCAAATAACTTTTCCACTTGTTGCTCTTCCTCTTCCCCTTCTGGAACCCCTATAATTCAGATGTCGGAACATTTCAAGATGTCCTGGAGGTTTCTAAGCCTCTCCTCATTTTTTTAAAATTTCTTGCTTTCTTCTTTTCTGTTTGGTAGTTTCTTTCTTCCTTCTGGTCAATACCATTGATTTGAGACCCAGTTTTCTTTCCATCACTATTGGTTCCCTGTGCATTTTTCTTCATTTCACTTAGCATAGCCTTCACTTTTTCATCTAATTTGTGACCAAAATCAGCCAATTCTGTGAGCATCCTAATCACCAGTGCTTTGAACTGTGCATCTGATAGGTTGGCTATCTCTTGGTCACTTAAAAGTATTTGGTCTGAGGCTTTGATTTGTGCTTCCATTTGAGCCTTTTTTTTTTGGGAGGGGGGTCTGGTGGTGCCTGTTACATATGAGGGGTAGAGCCTTAGGTGTTCACCAGGGTGGGTCAACCCAGTTGCTGGGTTGTGATGTTGTATGTGGGGGTGGGGTCAGAGAAGGAACAATGGCGCTTGCTCCGCTCTCTATCTGATTTCAGTCCCCTCTGCCACTTCCTATAAGCAAATTGGGACCTTCTGGTGCTGGTTCCTGGGTGGGTGGACTTGTGTACATTCTAGGACTCTATGGGTCTCTCCAGTGAACTCGCCTGTGAGACTGGGAGTCTCTCCTGGCACCTCAATCTCCACAAGTGTTCTCAATCAGTGCTTTTAGGCTTTATTTCCCAGCACTGGGGCCCTAGGTTGTGCTGTCTGTCTCACTGCCCATTTTTACCTGGTTTATCTGCATGCGAATGTGTGACTGTGGACAGCCAGCTGCCTTCTGTGCCTTACTGGGCCTGCTTGTTGCCTCCCCGCACCCGGGGTCTGCCACCAGGGACTGCTAGCCACTTCCTGTGCCCTGCCTGCCCGGGTCTGCCAGACACCACTTTTTCCTGCCCTGACCCCTCTCTGCCAGCCGCCAACTCCTCCCTACTTACCAGTCTGGATGAATGGTTGTCAGGACTTCTGTACAGTTCAATTTCTATCTGTTCTGCTGTTTTTTTTGGTTCTAAATTTTTGTTGTCCTTAATTTTGGTTGTGCGAGGAGGCACAGTGTGTCCACCTATGCCTCCATCTTGGCCGGGAGTCTATTTTATGTGACCTTTGCTATCAGAAAACTTTCATGTTACTATTATTAAACTTACTTAATTTGAATATGAAATAATCACTACATTCTAAGAGTGGGAATATCCTGACGTTAAATCTGGGCCTAATAAGATTTAGAGTGAATATAAGAGGAAATTAGTACCTTTTCTGTATGGCAGCACTGTTTAGCAAATGAATAGGAAAAAAGAGTCCCATTTCATAATAAAAATGAAAACATTAAAATGTCAACCTAAGAAGAAATGTTAAAGCCTCATATTGAAGAAAATACTAGAACATTACTGAAGGACCTGAATAAATGGAGAGAAATACCATTTTCTTGAATAGGCAAATTCATTTTCTAAACCACTAGATCTTAAAATACTTTCTGTACATTTTATTTAATCCTTAATGGTACCCTATTTTTTTGAAGACTTTATTTTCTTAGAGCAGTAGGTTCACGGAAAAATTGAGAAGGAAGGTACAGAGATTTTCTCTGCACTCCCTGACTCCACTCCTGCACGGTCTCTCCCATTATCAACGTCCCTCCCATTATCAACGTCCCTCCTCAGAGTAGGATGTTTGACAACTGGTGAACATCCATTGCATATCATCACCGCAGTTCATAGTTCACATGAGGGTTCACTCTTGTTGTGAATGTTATTTTGGTTTAGACAAACATATAATGAAATGTACTCACTATTACAATATCATACAGAGTATTTTCATTGCTCCAAAAATCCTGTCATTTTTCTTAACACAGCATAACCAGTTGACTTAAAAATTTATCTGAAAGACTAATGCTTAAGAATAGCCAAGGAAAAATTGAATGTGTGGGGCAAGTGCATCTAAATGATTGAGCCTGGTTTCCATGCTTGGGTTCTAGCTGCAAGGGAGGCTGGACAAGTGTGGTGTATTTGGACTTCTTAGGCTTGGTAGGGCAAGGTGGACTTTGCCTCCCACCAGGATGTGCATTGCAGATGATTTTTCAGTTACAGACATTGTGCAGGTCTCCTCTGCTTCAAAAATGAACCAAGCACAGAGATCTAGTACAAATTATATATAACTACTGCTTGGGGTATCCAGCCTTTTGGTGTCTCTGGACCACACTGGAAGAAGAGTCGTCTTGGGCCATACGTTAAATACACAAACACTAAAGAAAACCGCTGAGTAAAAAAAAAAAGGCTTTAAGTAAATTTATGATTTTGTGTTGGGCCACATTCATAGCCTTCCTTGACTGCATGCAGCCCACAACCCGTGGGCCATAGGTTGGACACCCTTGATGGCTTAACTAGTGTTTTGGGCCTTTTTTTTCTGTTGGTCTCCAAGAAGTGAATGTAATTTTATCTAACATCTATGCTATAATCTAAGCCCACAGTTGATTGTGTTTTTGTTTTTAACCCTGGAGATAATGGCATCATTTTGGAACTATTAGGGAAGACCTCTTGCTACCTAGAGAGGGTTGATCCCTCCCCCTCTCTGTGCAGATCTTCTCCTGCCCTCTGCCAGGCTTGAATCCATAGTCCTTTGCCCCATGCAACTCTCCTAGTTAACTACGTATTGGTTTGGAAGTAGCTTCAAGTTGGGCAGAAGAGCAAAGGCCAGTGAAATTTTAATTGTGGTCCTGCTTCAATTAAAAATAGAGACTGGTTAAGGAAAGGTTGCTTAATATACCAAAATAATTATTAGTCTTTTTCTTTCAGTTTAATTATCTGTGTTTTTTTCCCCAGCAGGGGGCCTTAGTTTGAAGCAATTTATTTTTTTTAAAAAATTGACCTTCACCTTTTCATTGTTAAAACCCAGCTGGTTGGCTAAATACACTTGTAATGGTGTTAATTAAGGCATTGGATAGTCTCTGAGCTTGAATGTGTACTGAATTAATCTGTTAGCTTTGCATCTAATCCTTCACTTTGAATTTGTAGTAAAAGGAAGCTGTTTGCCTCTAAAGTTTAAAAGCCATTGATGTGATTGTTAAATGTGGTATTTTAAGCCATTCCAGGCTGCAGTCTGGTTTTTGGTGGTACTGTCTAAAAAATGCCTCAGTACAAACGATGCTTTGTTTTATCTGGAAAATACGAAGCTGTTTTTGATTATCTGTGCGGCATTGCCCATTTTCTGTGGTTGTGGACTATTATTTAGGAATTTAGTGCAGTGACTGTCTTGCTGAGCTCTGGGTATTTAGTATCTTGTTAACTGGCCCCAACAATGTTTCCCAAGCAACAGAATAGGCAGAAGTAATTCGATGTAAAGCTGTTGTATCTCCCCTTACCAGGACATTTAAACAAATTCTGTAAACATTAAGATATGATTTAAAGATCAAATGGACCTGGTTGGATTTTATTAGGAGCAGGAATGCTGTTTCCTTTGGTTTGCTTGGTCCCTTTATCAGCTTTTCTCTTTGTTGTCCCTCATACAAGTCACAACGTCTAGGAAAAGTGTAGCTTTTAGAATTAGAAAGTACAGATTCAAACCCCAGTGTATTTGAATTTAGACAAATTACTTAATTTAGCCAAGCTATTTTACAGGGATGCTTTGGGGATAAATAAGAGAACATCTTTGTAATATTATCTCACTTAACATCTGGCTTCTGCTCAATATTCGGTACAACTTTGCTTTCTTGAGAAAATTGTGTAGTACCTCAAAGAACAAACAGAACCCTTCTAGAACTTCTTGTTCCTTCTCTGTTGAAGAGAAAGCAGGAGTGATCTCAGGCAAAAGAGTATGTTCTAGAAGCTTCTTTCTGTGACTTCCCACCTCCAAATACCGATTCCGTCATCATCTTTGGATACTAAAAGCTCTTTTGCTCTCTGTACTCTTTCCCTCATAACAAAAGTGGGAAATCTCTGAATTGTTTGTTTCATGGAGGTTTATACATTGAAAACCATTTATTTTATCTTTTAGCCTGTATCAAGTTCATACTTGTATTTTACCTTTTTTCTTTATGAAGTTAAACTGAAAGGCTTTTTGCCTAACTCAGGAGATTTCAGGAGTCAGCAAGCACCTTTAAGAATAAATTTCTAAGTACAGTTTATAAAGTTTCTGAGATATTTCATCTCAACACATTTTTAGTTAATGAAGTTCTTTAGATGTGGAAACCCCAGTCCCCCATTCTCTTCGTGCTTTCCCACAGGTTTTAGGGAAATCTAAAGGATGAAAGAGAGAAGGGAGGGAACAAATACTTAGCATTTATCATGTGTCAGACACCTACTCATAATGGACCAAACTGGTCCATCCTGAACTGCCTGTTTCCTGTGAGGGACATAATTAGAGAAAGCTCTGGACTGAGAAGAAAGTGAAATCAAGACTCATCCTGGAGCTTCCACTTTTTATGGCCAATAAGACCTTCCAGCAAAGTAAGTCGCAGCCTGTCCGAATCGTCACGAAGGATGCGGCAAACTCTCCACCCTTACTTATTGGATATGTATAAATGCAATAGGAGACTTGACAGGTAAATATAAATGAACAATTCAGCATTCATTTTTTGGTCAAATCTAATTTCATTTCACAAATAATTTTTTTTCATTAAAGCTGCTTTTCTGTAAAAAACAAAAATAAACTAAACCAATGATCCTATTTTGTGTAGCCCTAGTTTTCAAAGAGCTTCGTCATGTGTACCTTCTTAATTCCCATAAACTCATATTTGAATTTTCTTGTGACCTATTTTCATTTCTTAGAAGAGGAATTCCAAGGTTTTATTTCTGTTCTACAGAAATGTAAAAAACTTGATTTCATAGAATCCACCAGCAAATACAGCTCCTGAAAGGGGAGGTAGTCTACCAAAATTTTTTACCTAGACTGAATTCTTTTCTCCATGGAGGATGATCTAAATTTATTTTTGCTCTTAAGGGGATGAGGATGTTGACCTTGTACTTGTCCAGCAGGATGGCCTTTGGGGCAACCACTTGGGTAGACCTAGCCCTGGTGCACAGCATTAAATTGAGAGACCCTTTTTCACATCTGACATCATGGGGTTAGAAAGTAGGATGTGTCTGACTCTCTGACCCACATTCTCTCCCCTTTGCTGGCAGGATAGTTATGTAACACATTGGCCGTCAAAGGTACCAGTGCAGACTCAGATTCTTGTCCTTTGTTTTGGGGACCACAGCACTATCTTGTGGGTAAAGATAAAACGACCTAGGCAGCTCGTTTTTAATTCTTTACTCACTTAAAGTTTATTTGTGTCAGAGAGTTGGCCATTTTTAAGAGAGTTGGGGACAAACTGCTAAATTTGTTTTGGTACATGATGAGATTTTTTGTGCCTTGAGGCTGTCCTCAGAGCACAGATTACCGAGGAGTGATGATGTTTCTGATACAGGACATGCATGTAGGTGGCCCCTCCCCCACAGGCAGTGCCACAGTGCGGCAAAGAGGGTTGCCCTGCCCTGGTGAATACCTAAGGCCTCACCCCCCTACAACTTAACAGGTGCGCTGAGACAAAGAAATATGGCCTAAATGAAAGAACAGAGCAAAACTCCAGAAAAAGAGTTGAGTGATAAGGAGATAGCCAACCTATCTGATGGAGAGTTCAAAACCCTGGTATCCAAATGCTCACAGAACTGATTGAACTTGGTGGCAAAATGAAAGAACAAATGAAAGCTACCGAAAGTGAAATAAAGCAAAATATTCAGGGAACCAACAATGACAGGAAGGAAACCAGGACTCAAACCAATGATTTGGAGCAAAAGGAAGAAATAAACATCCAACCAGAACAGAATGAAGAAACAAGAATTTAAAAAAAAAATGAAGAGAGGCTTAGGAACTTTTGGGACAACTTTAAACATTCCCATATCTGAATTATAGGGGTGCCAGAAGGAGAAGAACAAGAGCAAGAAATTTGAACAAATAATGAAGGAAAACTTCCCCAAGCTGGCAAAAGAAACAGACTTCTAGGAAGTCCAGGAAGCCCAGAGACTCCCAAAGAAGTTGGACCCAAAGAGGAACACACCAAGGCCCATCATCGTTAAGTTACCCCAGATTAAAGATAGAGAATCTTAAAAGTAACAAGAGGAGAGGAGAGAGTTACCTACAAAGGAGTTCCCATAAGACTGTCAGCTGATTTCTCAAAAGAAACTTTGCAGACAAGAAGGGGTAAAAAGAACTATTCAAAGTCATAAAAGGCAGGGACCTACATTGAAGCATACTCTATCCAGCAAAGCTATCCTTTAGAATGGAAGGGCAAATAAAGTGCTTCCCAGAAGAAGTCAAGTTAAAGGAGTTTATCATCACCAAGCCCTTATTATATGAAATATTAAAGGGACTTAACTAAGAAGTTGAAGAAGATTAAAAACTATGAATAGTAAAATGACAACAAACTTACAACTATGAATAGCTGAACCTAAAACAAAACAAAAACTAAGCAAACAACTAGAACAGGAACAGGATCAGAGAAATAGACATCACATGGAGGGTTTTCAGTAGGGAGGGGGAGGGGAGGAGAGGAATGGGGGAAAGATACAGGAAATAAGCATAATTGGTAGGCTTAAAATAGACAGGGAGAGGTTAAGAATGGTGTAGGAAACAATTCAAAGAACTTACACGTACAACCCATGGACATGAACTAAGGGGGAATGCTGGAGGGTTGAGGGGGTATACAGTGGAGGGTGTGTAAAGGGGGAGAAAGTGGGAAAACTATAATAACATAATAAAATATACTTATAATAAAAATACAAGAATAAACTGGTGTACTCACAACTGTAAACCTACTTATGGAACACAGTTTATTCTTATGTTGTTTATTTGAAAGTGGATGCAACTCTAAGCCTACTTTTGCCCCCACATGTATGTGCACATGCACACATGCATATACATACATGTTTAGATCCCTAACCCACACAGGCCTTATACTGTGTCTTATTTTGTAAGTTGCTTTGTTGACTGAATGTATTTTTAGACTTTTTTTCGTATTAGCACATACTAATATATAGTTTTTTAAAAAGTTGCTCAGTATTATATTGGACAAATATTTTATAACTTATTACTTCCCTGTTGATTGATTTATCTTTTTTGTCATTATAATAAATACTAGAGTGAATCTCCTTGTATATAACTACCTTTGCTCTCATGAGAATAATTGTAAGAAAAATGGTTGGTTAACAAGTTTGTTTATAATTTTCTTAGATTTTGTAAGATTGCCTTCCAAAGAGGTAGCATTAAATTTATAATTACACCCTCTGTATATGAAAATGCTTGTTTATGCACATATGCCATGGTGATAATCAAACTATTTCATCTTTACCAGTATGATAGGGAAAAATTGTATCTCATTGTTTTAATTATGCAACTCTGTAGAATGAATTTGAACATTTTTATATGTTTACTGGTCATTTGAAACTGTATTGCCTGGATTTGTAGCCTGGCCCCACAGTTTACCAGTCGTGTCAGCTTGAGCAAATTACTTAGGTTTCTGTGCCTCGTGGATTTCTGAGGCTCAAAGTGAGGTAATATTTATCAAGTGCTGAAATCCATGCTTGGCAGCTAGTGTGTAATGTATCCATATTTGTCAAAAATAAAGATTTGAATTTCTTTCCTCTGCCCTACCTGTTCACTTAACCTGTCTTTCTGTTGGTTTTGGTAGCTGTTTTAATTTTTTTGGTAAGGTTAACTAACCATTGATCATTTACTAGCTAGAGTTCCAAGCAGGTCAGGCATGTCATGTTTAATTTTGAGTTATAAAACCAAAAAAAAAAAAAAATCACCGAAGCCTTACTTCATTTTGATAGGATTAAGTGAAGGATTTTGTTTTAGTTCTGCAAGTTCAATGTTGAAAACTGACTGAGAGGGTACAAACCATCATTGCAGGGAGGTCAGCTTTCTGTCCCTGCTTTGTGTGAGAGTTTTGATGCCGCTAATCTGATTAAACCTCTTATGGCTCTTTGTCCTTAGCTCTAAGATTCTGAAGATTAGAAATCCTGGCGTTTTTCTCCCTCCACCCATGAAATTGTTACCGTGGTTATCGGACGCCCCGTATAGTACTTTAGATCCCTTCTGGTGTATGGAGGCAGCATCTTCAATGTGAATACGCACTCTGCTGGTTTGGCTTCAGAAAACGTAGCAAGGATTCCAGTTTGAACATACCTGCTAATTCTCTTTGAACAAGTTGCCTCATTTTTCTGAACCTCCCTTTTCTTGCCTGTAAAATGAAGGTAATAATCCCTGTCATGTCAATTAGTAATCATGCAGGCTCAAATGAAATGAAGTTTTTTTTACTTATTAGTCATGATAAAGAGGGTGTGGGGAATTTGTTTTGTTTTGCTTTTACCACATGGTATCTTTGGTTTTGGGAAATGCCCATTAATCAAATAAATAAAATATACAAATATTTACATTTTTAAGGAATTTTTGATGGTCAAAAACTAGATTTCACCAGGAAGTGACTCCCTGGGGAGAAAATACGGCAGCACTAGTAAAAGTTGCCCTTTGAGTGTTCACTGTATCAGAGATTGTGTTAAATACTTTTAAACAGTTGCTTCACATAATCAATAACTTGTTAGTAGAGGTTAAAGAACTGACTGAAGACTGCAGTTATCAAGCGGCAGAGCTAGGCTTTGAATCCAGTTTGACTCTGTCTCTGAAGCCTGTGTGCAGGGCAGTGTAACAGCCAGGTTGCGCCAAGGTGCACAACCTCACCGTTTCTGTTTCTGCATCTGTAAAATGGGGATACTAACAGTGTCTACTTTGTAAGATTGTTGGTTGTCCTGAGTATTCAATGAGTTAGACTACTTAGAACAGTGCCTGGATTATAGTAAACATTTTATTAAGTGTTTGCTGTTATAATTTATGGTACTTTCTGTACCATTTTGTCTCCTTTGCTTTTGCACCCCTTGACCCTCCTTTTCAGGCTTTAGTCAGTGGTGGCATCTTAGATGTGTATGTTTGTTTCATTCATTTCCTTGTCTGTGTGGCAGACGTGGCCCTGGCCATTCCCCCTGGGGCAGATGGAGGAGAGGCCTCGGGGATAGCCTGGTCTTAGCGGAGTGCTGTGGGACAGTTGCTGTAACAGCCTGGGAGGGCCTGTGTTTGCTGGGAGAAGGGGTGGGGGCAGGAATGTGAGACCTGCCTGCAAGCATCCCTTACCAGAGCTCTGCGGAGAGGTGTGGGTGCACTCGCAGGTGTTGTGCCCCTGTGATTTGGTATTCACCTCGGCTTCACGAGAACTGGCTCTAGTGAAGTTATCTAGTGATTCCCAAACTCGGCTGCTTCACTGGAGCCACTTGTGAATCAAATTCCCATCAGACGTCCTAAATTGCTCACCAGCAGTGGGGCCTGAGATTCTGTATTTTTTAAAAATGGGTTTTGAATGGGTGGCTAGGTTTGGGAGCCACTGGTGTGCCATTCGCTTCTGTATGTGTGCGGGGCCAGCTCCAACCAGCCACAGCCAAGGGATGTGTGTGTGACTTTGAGACCTCTTAGGAGAAAGAGCTCCCCTGTTAGCTAGTAAACCCTGTGCTTGGCAGCTTTGTAAAGATGAATTGAATATAGATGTACAAGCAGATGAGCGAAAGGATTCCGTTACAGAAACTACAAGGGCAGGATTTGATCAAAGCAGTTCGTCAGTCTATTTCATTTGGTTCTTGTGTTTGTGCTGGTTCCTCATCAACGTTTACTACTTCTCACACTTTCAAGTTCGATACACAAAAAACTAATAGCTATTAAATATAATTTTGATGTTTACATGCAACTGTACAGAAAATGTTAGAGGCAGTTTTCCCAGAGTGAAACCCAGAGAACGAATGAAGTGAGTAACTTGCATTCGCTCTATGTTTGAGAATTCATGATTAGAGTGGAATGTTAATATGGTTGGCTGTGGTGAGGCAATATTGACATTGTTGCTAAGATATTTTACCAGACATGTCATTGAGGCTGCTGTTTCACAAACTGAGCAAGGATTTGTTTATTTGTTTTTTGGTGGTGATGATGGAGGAAGAATACAGCAAATAAAATGACAGAGGCAGAAAATGTAAAGTCATCTCATTCTCTCCCCACTCCCTGCCTCCACAATACAGGCCTGAAAAGGATCTTGTTAAATAGTCACATGTACACAATTGATTTAGTCTGCTTCTTTCTGGAATAAGCACTGAACTGGGTGTATTGCATTTTTAATGTGTGTTTGTGGGGAAGAAACTTTAAATGCTGCCTAGAAATTTTGAGTCATTTTTTTCCCCCAGTGGTTACAGATCCCATTTTCCTTGTAAGGAGTTGAAATAAGATAAGTGGTAGCAGCTCCCTTTTATTCTCTCCTCCTCTTGTAATGAGGCCTGTTGGCAGCCAGCTCTGCTGACAGGACTGCCAGAGTCTGGATCTGCGTAGCTAGTGAGGGGGTGGTGTACCAGTTAGGGTATTGTTCTAAAAGCCTTTTCCCTCCACTTATTTTTCCACCCCCAAAATGTCAGCGTGTCCAATATGACAGAATGTTCCTGATGATAATCATTCAGAGAAAACATGACTTGCTAAATTATCTGTGGATGATAGTCAGAATTTCTCCAGCACCAAACAGTACTCCATGCTTGGTACGCACCTTGGCTAGGGGAGCCATGTGGTATGTCCAGTGTGATTTCGTGATGGAGAATTCTGACTGTGGGCTCAGACTGCCTAGGTTCAAATCCAGATTTCTCTCTGATAGGCAGTGGGAGTCTAGACAACTCGGCCTCTTTCAGCCATCTGTAACAAGGGGGCAGTGACAGCATTTACTTCAAGTGGAGTATGATATAGAAATATATTAATGTATATCAAGTGCTCAGCAAGGTGTCTGGAACACAAAGTAAGGTCTTAATAACTGCTGGTGTAATCATCCCCATTGTTAGGGCAAATACATCCAATGAGCTTTACGTATATAGTTAAAATAGAACTCGGTATAAACCTTATGTGTTACTTGGGTGCTCACTTCATGTGAAGTTCAGGATAAGTGTTCCCAGCAGTCACAGCGGGGCTAGGTGTGTAACTGAGAAGGACAAGGGCCTTAGGAGCTGGTGAGCAGGTGTGTAGTGCCCAGGGCCACCTCACTGCCCGTTCCGGGGTGCCATTCACATGAGGGTGCCATCTTACCAGAGGCAAGATGTGCAGCGTGGTGATTTCTCATCATTCCTCATGCCAACCCCCTCACCCCCACCCCCTGCCCAAGAAAGCTATGTGGAAAAAGTTGAGTTTCCTGTGTTACAAACTAGAAGAGTACACTCAGGTGGTGGTATTGGGGAAAGTTTACAGCTAGGGGAAGGATTAACTGGTTGGAGACTGGAAGTTAAAAGCAGAGAAGTCAGTGTACATGGAGGCAGGGCAGCGAGGTTCCTTTTATAAATTACTTTCAAGTATGTCGAGTAAGGAACTGGGTCTTGGACCATGTGCTGGTTATAGGAGGAAGCTCATCCATGACTGCACTGGCCGAACAACCAATGAGAAAGACGGTCCAACATCAGTGAAACCTGGGAGAGAGATGAGTGTGGACAGTTTGTACAAGATGGACAAGGGCAAGTCTGAGCCAGGTGGATTGAGTAAAACCAGTAGGTGTAGTCAGAGGTGCCTGGGTATGAAAAAGGGAGCCCTCCTTTCTGGGGGAGGGACTCAGAGAGCATGAACTTGATAGGTGTTGTGGTGGTGGAGGGTGACTGCTGGCTGGGAAACCCCTGGAAGTAAAAGGAGTTGGGTACAAATTTATGTTTCAAATAAATGTTTAATGGAAAACAGATGTTTTATAAAACACTCTCATTATAAAAATGTGAGAACATTTAAATGTCAACTTAAAATGTAAAACAAAGGGAGAAAAACCATTGCTACTTCCACTGTCTTAGGAATCACCATCACCTACATTTCATCGAAATTACTTTTTGCTTTTTGTGGTGCATATTATTTTCACATTGTCATCGTAAGGCCTGTACAAAACTGTATACACTAACTTAAAGGTTTATTCCATATGTTTTAAAAAATGTTGGCTGGATGGTAAACTCAAATTTTTCTTTTTGGTAATTTCAGTTCCTTGGTATTGAGAACGGTCACTGCGGTGTGTCCCTCTGCTTGTTTGGAGGGAAGAGGGGGGTGAAGAGGGCTTTCTTTGCTCTGTGTCACAATCAAGTAAAAAATGTTAGCCATTGTTAACAAGTTCTGGCACAGGGTGCTATTGTTTTAGGAGGTCACCAGATAGAAAGTAAGAGATTCTTTCTGCCCTAGGAGTTGAAGTTTATTGTTCGGAAAAACACATTTCCTGCATGAGAAGGGACTGGAAGCGGAATGAGGGCAGTTGAGTGTAGCACTTGAAGGCTAGGCCTAGGTTACAGTTTGTTGCTTTTTTAAAAATCATAGCGTCCCCATTGTTGAGAAATTAAATTTGATTCTTAACATTTTTCACAAGAAGGATTAAGTAGGGTGTGTGTTTTCTGAGTCATTGAGTGTTTGACAGCGTTTTCTGGTCGATATGGCAATAGGAAACTCTGTTTGGTTTTGCATGGTTTGATCATGCTGCCTGTTCCCTCAGGTTTCAGAGACGTTGGTTTTTGACTTGTGGCTTTTGGTGTTGGAGAAGGCAAGCAAGCATTGGGGGTAGAACTGTGTCCCTCAAAAGGATGACGTCGAGGTCCCAACCCTCAGTACCTGTGGAAGCAGCCGTATTTGGAAGTAGGGTCTTTGTAGATGTAGATGAGCTCCTACTGGATTAGGGTGGCCCTAGTCCACCATGACTGGTATCCTTGGAAGAGAAGAGACACACACAGAAGAATTCCCTGTGATTATGGAGGCAGAGATAGGGGCAATGTGCCTGGAAGCCAAGGATCACTGGAAATGAAGATAAGGGCGTGGACCAGGTTCTCCCCTAGAGCCTGCAGAGAGAGCGTGAACTCTGCCCAACAACTTGATTTTGGACTTTCAGCTTTCAGAAATGTAGAATCCATTTCTGCTGCCAAGACACTCAGGTTTTGGTGCTTTGTTACCGCAGCGCAGGGAGCCAATACAAGGGGTCCAAGGGCAGCTAGTTGGGTTCCAGGTTCCGGTTCCGATGGAAGTCTCTGTGATTTTGTATCCCATTCATTTTTTTTACCCATATGTAGTTACCTGGATGTTTATGATAATTTTTTTCCCTAAACTATCAAAAGTTTTGCCAGGATGAGTCTAGGTGTGGGTCTCCCTTCAGGGAAACAACCTAAAGCATGGTGGATCCTTTTAAATCTGCAAAACTCAATTCAGAAAAGATTGTTTTTCTTTCCTTTGGGTTTTTTTTTCTCAGAAACACCTTTTGTTTTCCACATTTATAATCTTTTCTCACATCATGAAAATGCTTGACCCTTTCTCTGCATCCTGGGTAGCCCCGTCAAGCTTGTCTGTCTCCGAGTGGACATTCTGGGGTGTTTATTCTGCTCTCTGTGCATGAAATGTGGGCCATAGTTTACCTATTGCCAGTCTTTCCTTTGCTTTAATCTTAGTCTGCCCTCTAAATGAAGCAATCAAAAAGGAAACACCATATGAACGGATCAGAGGCCGTGTTATCCTATATTCTGTTGAGGGTGCTGGGCAGTTTACTGAATTTTTTTTCCTCAATCTTTGAATTTTTAAGAAGATACTCCCATTTCTTTTACTAATAAACTAGGTTTTCTCAGTCTCCAGTATTTATTGTTTTGGGTGTTTGTTTTTTTGGGGGGTGGGGGGTGGGTTTCATCCAGAGAGAAAAGTTCCTATAGATCAGTTTGTGTGGACTAGAGCTTTATTTTGCCCACTTGCCAAGTTGGGCCATAGCAGGTGGCCCATTTAGACTTCAGATCTGCACGTCTCCACACGGCTCAATCCCAGGGAATGTAAGTTTAAAATACTTAGAGGAAATGTGTGCACATAGAAAAGATGTAAACCCTGTGAAAGCGCACACCTTCATTCACACGCCCAGCCAGCCAGCTCCAGTTCCCAGAGGCAGCCGCTGCTGCTGGCCCCGCATGTCCTTCTGGAGACCCTCCGTGCATGTGCAAGTGTGAATGCTTGCATATGCTTGTGTATGAATGTGGTGTGTGTGCACGTGACAGATACAGTTTGAGTGATGGAAACTCAGGTTCCTTTTTTCATCTCTCCCACCTCTTTGTCTTCCAATAGGAACGCAATCTTTTTGACCACCTTCTCGATTCCGTGATTCTCAGTCCCTGCTGCCCACAAGTCTCACCTAGTGAGCTTTGACAACCAGCACCTGAGCTGCTTACCCCAGACTTGTTAGGACAGCCTCCCTGGGAAGGGCTCAGGCTTCCTTCTGTGGGAACTCATCCTGTGCTGCAGCAGCAGGCCTGGCCGACCCTCAGAATCTGAGTGGGAGGGGCCTGACAGGCCCCAGGTGTGGAGTGTGCCTGATGAGGAAATGTAGAATATGGGTCCCATGCAGATTTAAGATGAACCCTGCCAGCTTGCTTTTGCCCACAGTTGCCTCACTGCTTCCTTCGCCCGGGCCAGGCAGAGGGGTAGGCGCCTTCCTTCTGTGTGTAGGGAATGGCATTTGGTGCACTCACTGGGGCAGAGGTGGTGGGCCCCCAGGACTGCAGGGGTAATGAATTTCCAGGACAAAGTGAAGTGAGGAGAGCCTATTTAGGGTGCTTGATGATTAAGCCTCTATCTCGGATCCACTTCGCTTGTATGGTAACAGCATATGGTGGGGCTGAGAGGAAATTAATGATCACTGGGCTTGGGCTCCTCCCAGGCGGAGTGTTCCAGGAGTGCTGCGGGGCTAATTAGCCAGCCAGCACGGGAAGCGAAAAAAATGAGGGAATGGGTTTCTTCCCACAGTGGCCCAGAACTGCGTGTAGACCTACATATACTATTTTTGGTTTTTCCTATTAAATATGCAAAATGACGTAGTATTGAAGGCCTATGTCAGTAGCCTTTTCTCAGGGGAGCCTCACCAAGAGCATGGATCTGGGTTGAAATTCAACTTGGCCATTTGCCAGTTTCCTCCGGCAAGATACGCGATGCTTCCTGTGCCTCAGTTTCCTTACTGAAGGAGGGACGCGAGCTCAGTGCCTACTTCATGGAGCAGTTGCGAGGGTGTGAGATCATAGATAGGAAGAGCCGGAAACTGGTCCCAACACACGGTCTATCTAAAACAAACAAGCGAAAAGAAACACATATTTTTTATTTTAAAGTGTACCCCTCTGGGGCCTTGGGAGTGGGAGTTTTTTGAGTTCATACTTAAAACTCTGTAGCTCTGCATGTTGACATGCCTTCAAGGGAAATCTTTGACAGTTAGAGAGGAAAAGCCAGTCTGTTTACTCATCATCTGTTTCAGTATAAAGTACATTTGGTTCTGTAACTGTTGAGTATTAAGAAAAAACTGTGAAGATAGCACTTACTGATTTCTATTTAGAACCCCGTTGGTAGAGTTTTGAAGACAAAAGGCTAACCATGCCCTATTGACAGGGTTTTTCTGCATTCTGGGGGGTCACTGCTTTGTTGCCTCTTAGCAGTATTGTTTGAGAATTAGGACTGTGTGAATAATGTTTTGGAATATTGCTTTCTTGGGCACATTAATATTTCTTTTTGAAAATGCACATTAACCATCAGTCTGGCTGGATACTCGGGAAGATCCCGTACAATGTAAAATGGTTTAGAGTGCTTTCAGTTTCAGAGAGGGACTTCTAAAGTTGCCAGGAATGATACTGGATCTCGTGGGAGGAAATCTCTTCCAATTTTCTAGGTTTCTGTAAATATATGAGTTATATGGTTATCAAACCTTACGTTGGAAAATATGTTTAAGAAACATTAGTGCACTCCAGGCAGGGATCACATAAAAAATGCCAAAACATTTAATGCCCTAGTTAAGTGTCTCACCCAAGCCCCGTTTTCTGGAACTGGATAAACAGAACATCTTTTCTCTTTCTATTCTGAGCTTTCATTTCCCCCCACCTCCATCTAGCCACTTCAATGGAACGATAAATGGAGATTTTATTTCCTGCATCTGCAGACCTATTTACCTGAATGTCTGAGCTCGTCCTTGCCTTTCTCAGGCCTACTCTTTCTTGAAATGTGCTTTTACTTTCATCTCCATGGCTCCATTGCCCTCCTTTTTTTTTCTTTTTCTTTAAAAAAAAGCCTTCTCTAATCCTGCACTCTGTGTACTTTAATCTGTAACACTGGATTTTGCTTGCCATTCTGCATAGCTGCCTTTAAACTTGCATTATCTTCCAGAGTCGCATTTTCTTTATTTATGCATTTAAATCCCTTTCCACAGTCTGTAGTAGTGAAAAAAATAAAATAAAGAACTGTTATCAAAAGCCATTTCTGCCAATTTAAAAGGTCTAATTGGATGGCTTTATCCGCTTTGATAATTCCATCATCTTTGCGGACTGTGACTTGGATTTACAGTTCTATTGTGTGTGTGCATGTGTAGTGTATGTACTTGTATTTATTACAGACAGGAAGAACCTTATGCCCCGTGCCCTTTCTAGTCTTTTATTTTTGGAACTTGGAGAACTGATGATTTTAAAATGAGAAAAGGGGTGTATGTGTGTATAAACAAATGGCAGAGACTGTATGTGATCTGTATAGCAGTCATTTGCTGACCCCTTATGGATTTAACTTATTTAAAAGCGTGTCTGTTTGGGGGACCTCCTTTTCACCTCCTCCCCCAAAGTACACTGCTTAATTGTGTAGAACAGTGAGTATGTTAGAGCCTGAGCTGGCCAGTTGGGAAGACTTTAAAGGAAAGTTGTAACCTTCTCCTCATGGTTCACCCCCATGCTCTAGCTTTCTGTCTGGAAAACGGTGCAACTGGACTTGATGCTCTCTGCGATTAAAAGCATGTTGGGCTGGATGTGAGTGGCTATGGTGTGTGAATGTTCCATGGGAAACACCTGCCGGTGGAACTGGAGGAGGCCTGGTAAATCATTTGTGGTTGATACCATGGCTTTCCTACCCTGGAGAGGGCGTACGGTCCTCCCTGGCCTGGGCCTTTCTGCTGCTGCTGCAGCAGGCAGTGTGCTTCCCGTCACTTTACTGAGGTGGGAATAGTACAGATCACAGCTAAGAGAAAAACATCTATTCAGGGCTTAAAGAAATGTGCCAGCTGTGCTGGTCGTGGCCGTGAAATGTTTTTAATTCCTCTTAAACCTCTTTAAGCATTTGCTGAGGAATGTTAAATCAACCAGAGAATTTCTGGTGTTATGTTGCCCAGACCAATATTGTATAGCACTCATGGGTGCCCCCAAGAGATTTTCGCTTTCCACCCCTGGCGTCGTCTACATCCCTGTGATGCTTTTGGACTGACTTTGACCTGAACCCCTTTGCCCTTGTGCAGTTAAAGCACCAGACTGAACAGCTTCTCTCTTTAGCTTCTCAGCCACTGACTCACCCCACATGCTCTGTGCCATCTGTTCACACATAAAACTTCTCTCCCTTTGTAATAATAAAAGGAAGCTGGAAGTTAGGGATCTTTCATTCTATCTTCAAACCAACAGAACAACACGTTTGGCAGTGATATTATAGTGCAGTGTCAAAGTAAACTGTAAACAGAAGCCCTTCCTCCTCAAACCCCATCTCCAAGTCCCAGTTTATTGCTGACCACTTAGAACCAGAGTGCCAGAGCGCAGCTGCTCGGAGGGCCGGAGGTCCTCGTGGTTAGGGCATGCTTTGGAGATTCACCCCCACCAGACTTGCAGTTAATGAAAATATTTGTTTTGCTTAATGTAAACAAAGTTTATGGGCAGACTTCGTAATCAGGAAGCTCTTAATTCTCTTTTTACCCTTGAACCCCAGTTTCTCCTGTATCACATCAGAGAATACTAAGTAAGAAAATAAACCCTTTCTCAGTCATGGGCTTTACTTTTTATTTCTGGTATTGTCACAATACATGCAGTTTCTTTGTCCCCATTCAAGTTTTGCATCCCCCTAATTTTGCGTCCCCATCCAAGTCAAGGGACTTGAAATCCAGTTGCTATGTTTTTGTATAGGTCAGAAATACTCGTGTGTGAGTAGCAAAGACAGTGCCCTCCTTGTCAGAATGCCTGCCCCTGCCTGGCCGGGGCATCCACCACCCCTGTCAGTGACTTAGGCAGCACAAGGGCAGCCCCAGGGCAAGGCTGTTCCCTTCAAACCACAAGGAAAACCACTGTCACCTCTTCAAGGGCCCATCCTGCATCCTGTGTGTGTAGCCCCCTGGGGTTGTGGGCTGTGGCCTTAGTGCTTTCTGAGACCTTGCCTGTCTCCTAGTGTTTCTTGCTAAACATCCGGGAATGGCCAGGTGCCATTCCTGCAGACGCAGCACCTGTTTGCATTCCTGAGGTGACACCACTGTGATAGGGACTGGCTGTGGCTGCCAAGTATTGACCCAGAGAAAACAACTGTCCCTTCTACTTTCACAGGTCTCCTGGATGTAGTGGGCATTCGGCCCCAGTGGGGGTAGGCCTTATGGTACACTCCCAGCTATGCCCTAAGATTCATTTCATTGCCAGACAATTGAAGGAGAGGCAGCTGGGAAACATCATGACCTTCCTCAAGACCTCAGGAGGCAGTTTTTATAGGATTTTAGGCTTGACTGTGGTGGCATAAGACTGACTCCTGGGTCCCAGGGATTGGAGGTAGTGGTATCTCACAGTGTAGACTCATGGAGCAGGGTGGAGGGTTGCAGGAGGACCCATGTGGGGACATGGCCATTCTCATGGACTTAGGAAGTAAGGAGCTCCCATAACTCCTGCCTGCTTCCTTCCATCAGGGGGAGACTCATACTTGTCTTGGGTGTTTGCATGAATGTTCTTGTTTTTGAAAACTCCTGGTAATTCTTGTTTTTTTTCTTCTTCAAATATCAGTCATTTTGGCTTTTAGTGATAAATCTTCGGTTTCCAAGTTTATTAAAACCCTTTCAAGCATAGCCAGTCCAGGTGAGACGGACATTACTTTGCCAATGTTGCCAACTTCCCCGTCCTGGCACTGTGGCTTTTCTGTTCACAGCACGGGTGGTTTTGAGCTGCCTTTGAAAGTCAGGTTTCAGCTTGTTTGCCTTTTTTAAATGCCACCCACTCCAGTCTGGTGGGGTGACTCCCTGCTTCGCCACCCCTGCTAAGAGGAACAAACAAGCACAGGGATGCAGTTTGAACTGGATGGTTTGGGTCACATCCCCTCTGAACTTGTGCACAAGGACCTGCCAAAAATGAGTCCCTGCGTGGCTAGACAGCCCTCAGTTCACATCCAGGCCTTGAGTGCTCAGTCTGGAAGGCGTGGTGAGGGTCGCTCGGACAGCATCTGTCAGACCGATCTGCCTAAGCTTTCCAGTGCTGCTGTATGTTAAAGCTTGAAGCTGTGCTTTAATAATCAGGGTAATGATTTTACCTCCTCTTCTTGCGTTTCCTCAGTTGCTTCTCAATGCGGGCTGGGGAGGAGGCGGTGGGTCTGAGGGGAACTGTAGGAGGAGGGCCTGTGATCTGACAACTTGAGGATGGAATTGGCTGTATTTCTTTTTTTTTTTTTCCAGTGAGGCTGGTCCTAGCCTATTCCCTTCCATGTATACTCTCCTCACTGTAATAGAGCCTTTGTATTTTTTCTTTGGATCTGTTTACTCTAGAATATTTAATTTCATAATAGTAAGCTTGTTTGTATGAAGTTCATTTAGGGTCTGAATTGCAAGAAGAACCTGCTTAAGAAGTGAGCTGTGGTTCCAGTCTCGTGACTAAGGGTTTGGGCTGGTTGAGTTATAAGATGGCCTACCTTGTGCCATGGGAAGTGTGAAGGGCATCAGATGGGAGGAGCTGTATGGGGCTGGGGAGGAATGCTGAAGTAGGCTAGAGCCTCCCTTGGTCATTATTATTGGAGAGAAGTGGTGGGAGGCCAGAGAGTTGTGGAATGGATCTTGGCATTTGAGCCTGTTCTACTGGTACCCATAGTGAGGTCAGTAACCCCCTCCTTTACTTTAGGCTGAAATCAAAGCTGCTTGTGAGTCATTCATACTTGATCTTGGTTTAATCTCAGATTAGTGGCTTTCTGGACCCGTTGTTGTGAATGAAACCAGACCTGTTAGTATGGTGTCGAAAGGGTATGAGGCAGTTTATTGATGCTTGAGTAGTGAAACCTGAATTTTCCCTCACAGGGTCAAAAGTCATAAGAGTGGTAGAGAAAAAAAGTTATTTAAAAAATTCATCACACACATATGATATATGAGAATTACATTCTAAGAACATAGTTCTTAGGAATTAAATTTGCTTCTGCCTAGAATGGATGATCTAACCTAACGTTTGTTTTCTCCACTCCAGGAAGTGACTTTGGTCCAGACACTCCCCCCACCTCCCTGCCTCCTGGCGCTGGCGGCGACTTTTCTGTGAGCAGTATTCCTGCAGCAGATGACACCTACAGGGTGAGCTTGGCCAAAGGTGTCTCCATGTCTCTGCCTTCATCACCTCTGCTGCCTCGACAGTCTCACCCGGTGCAGTCAAGGTCAAACAAAAAATCCCCAGGTAAACAAGCCTCAAACAGCACCCAGACCAGTTGTCTTGGTTATAATGTAGGAATATGTGGATGGAACTTAAGCAAAACTAGGGCTTATGAGAAATCTGAGAGCAGGTTTTTTCTTTGTTATAGTAACTAATGAAAGAAGGAAATCTTTTTAAAAATTATGAATAGATTCATTTTCTTAGTTCAAATATAAAATATATTGATTACTCAGGCTAGACTTTTACAAAGATTCAAGATCTTGTTATCAATATTAGTATTAACCATTGATTTTGGGGTTTTCTTGCTCATGAATTAGGGAACACTTGAATCCAAACACATTGTGGTGTATATAAAGGATTTGGATTTTGTCATATGTAATCTGATAAGTTATTACTACCAATGTTCTATACTGATGTGTTTTCCTTGATTACATCATCCAGCATTGGAACGGCTATAAAATTTAATTGTGAAAATTCCGCTTTGTAAAGTGTCAGGGGAAAGGTGCTTATGGATTACTTGTTTAAAATATTTTTCACTTTCTTCCCTCATGCTCACCAACTTTTTATACTTAACATTACCAGTAAAAATCCCCACATTACTTAGCTCAGAGAGATTATGAATCAGATGTGAGGAAGGCATTTCCAAAATGCTGACACCGGGAGTCACAGAAGTTCCTTGATCTTTGAGGTTGGCTGACTGTCTGTTTACTACGGGTAGGACATTTCGGGGCCTTATTACAAGGCCAGTGCAGGTTCTTCTCGAGTACATGCACACACGCTTGGAGTTCGTCTGAAATGCGCTCTGGGACGATAAAACTGGTATCTGTTTTTCTGGTTTCCTAAATATTTGTATTTCTAATTGTCATATGCATTATTTCTGAATCAGTGGATATTTGTAGTTTGTGGGGAAGTGAAATTAGGAGGGCAACTCTTAAGGCTTTGAATGTTAGAAATGGTGCTCTACAATTTACAATAGCTAAGTGCTGGGAACAACCTAGATGCCCATCAGTAAATGAATGGACCACAAAACTATGGTACATTTACACAATGGAATTCTATGCAGCAGAAAGAAAGAAGGAGCTCCTACCCTTTGCAACAGCATGGTTGGAACTGGAAAGCATTATGCTAAGCGAAATAAGCCAGGCAGTGAAAGATAAATACCATATGATCTCACCTTTAACAGGAACC